>NQII01012807.1:0-21644 GCA_002778355.1 Clitarchus hookeri
GATAGCAGCACATTAGCGTTGGTTCTTGAGTACCAAATGTAGCGGTGACTTACACGTCTTTGCGCCGCACGTAGTGTTGTTTTAATGTTATTGCAGTGAAGAAGTGCGACAGTTTCTTGATGGAAAAGCGATGCACCTACACTGCAGGTTTCAAAATGAAAGTGATTTTGTTCGCTGAAGAGTTTGGAAATCGAGCCGCGGGCCGTGAATTCGTAGTAAATGAAACGTTAGTGCGGGGCTGGAGGAATTTTTCTCACTTATAAGTCGCACCCCAAGTTTTCAATAAATTTTTTTAAATAAAATGTGCGACTTATATGCGATAAAATACGGTACCACTTATGACAGTGAAATCTTTAACCTGAGTGCTACTTCCAAAAGTTTATTATGTAAAATTTAACTTTTTCCTTACACCAAACATGTAAATAAATCTTAATACAATAAGTAAACTTTAATTAAATTATATAATTAACAGTTCCGATATGTACTTCAATCTACCTTTTTGTATGTATTTCAATATTTTGCTAAATTGATTAGCATTTTTTAGACATTTGGAGAATTTTATTAAAGTGTATGACAGTTTAGATTACATGGCATTGTTTCTCTCAAAAAATATTTGACAGTTCCCACATGGCTCTGTTTTTGTTTACAAAACGTTTGACAGGTGTCACATGGCAATGTTTTGTTTACATACTGCGGAAGGATACATAATCGGCTCCCTGAAAGTAGATCTTTAGCAGGGCTTCAGAAAATATTGAAGTTACCGTGAATACATTATACGTCATATACTTCTAATGCTGAAGATACACAATTTTGCCAATCACTGTGCAGAGTCAACCTTAATGAAACTTGTTTGCCTCCACACAAGCTACTCTTAATATTGTTTTCGATAATGTCACCAAACCATTTAAGCGATGGGAAATTAATTCTAACAACAGATCAGCAGTAAAATACGACCTTGAAAAACACGCTCCTAATGCAACAGATAAATTTTTCGGGCATCCGCACAAAAATTCAATGGACTTATGGAAAGCTTCCCACACATTTTCAACCTTTTATTGTGACTCGCCATTCCTCTTAGAATATTTTCCATTGCACAAACAACCCTCTTATTAGAATTTCTTATCGGCTTGGAAGACCTAGATTTTACGAGCCGCCGAAATTTTTCCACTCACCCACTCGAACTTCTTGTATCAATTTATGGTGGTTTATTATAAGGTTTGATCATTTTCGTTATTCACACAGAAGTTTCTGTACACTCACAGTAGAGTTGCAACGAGATAATTAAATCATTAAAAAATGCTTTTTACTGCTGTGTTTGCATCATTTTCCACGCGTCTGAACGTGGCGCTGTAGGTGGCCGTCAGCAGAACTGAAAATACATGTGAACTACATTTCTTAAAAATCCCGTCTCCTATTTTAAAATAATTAAAATGCGTGTCTATGCCACTTTATTACGAAAAATAATTTCCAGTGTTTCACATATAATGTGGAAAATGTACTTTATCTGCGAAAACTTTGGTTTAACATCATTAACCCTTTACTGGTTTGATAAAGACTGTAATGTAATGAACGTTTTTTAAGACAGTAGCAAATAAGGGAGTTTACATTTATGTTAATATAATTTGGATGCCAATAGTGGGGTTGACATGCAATATGCCTACACCTAGGAATGCCAGAACTTATTAAAAAGTTACCCTTTATCTGTAATCTGATCAACAGATAAAACTGAAAGTCAACATAGCGGAAAAAAGAGTATATTTTATTGTATGTTCTGAAATATCTTCCCTTTTCTGTATGCAATAAAAACAAAAAAAAACAAAATCCTATTGTAGATAATCAATAGAAACCAATTGTAGTGGGAAAGGAATACCTTGAGATAATCCGTCAGCCAGCAGCAACGCCCGTCACTGAGCGTAACGTTACAAGTCTTGTTGTTCTGAGATCAGTAACAATTTAAATCACTCACTAATATAAAGTATATACGTAACATTCTCTTACAGATAGCAGGTATCAATTCAACTGACGTGTCTTATATATATTATGTATACATATATAATATATGTGCGTCGAAGGTAGGTGGCAGTATATGCATTTTACAAAACTGAGTTTTTGACATAGTTTTATTGCATTTTTTACGCTCTTTTCCGAGCTAAAAAGCACTATCTCCTTCACGGAATAATAAGCGATTGAGCCTGTAAGAAAGGGCACCATGAGCCATCATGCTATCGAGCAAAGAGTACTCCTGCAAAGTTCACATTTGTGACATACTGCCCTTTACCACAGGTACACGATATATGTATCCGTACAGAGTCGCCTCGAATGTAATAGCACGCACCTAAAATTCAGAGGCTTTTATTATCAAGAACCCCATATATTTCAGTAAACTACGCCTGCCATTCCTGACGTACACGTTATGAAATATATTGATGTATACAGTTCTTTATAACAAACGAAAGCCTGTTTACAGAACAACATGCATTGGAACAGAGAACGGTTTCTTTGCATGTTGGCTGTGGTGTGCTATGCGCAACACCAAACACTATCTAACCCAGTACCCTAGTCAGGTTATTGGCATATATATCTACCATGGTCTCATGAAGTGTTATGCCGCAGCAGTCACCGTCAATCCAAAGCAGAAGGGATAGTCACTACGTGGTAGAGCAGTGTTGCCCCGTTGACAAGGGAAATGCTATCGCAAGATAGGTGACGAACTCTATGTCAGCTACACTATAGAGGGGAATTATTATTAACAAATACAAGGATGGTCATACAGCAGAAAATACGCATCGAACTGGTCATCTGAGGGTTCTCACAACCCAAACGCGAAGAGAAATAGTAATATAGTGCAGAAGTAACCCTGCAAACTTGCGAAATCAATGGTTTTTACATCGATTGCACATCCAACAAAAAGGCTAGTGTTGAGATTGTACGAAATTATTTGGAAATATTTTAATACGACATCAATTTCGTGGTATATCTCTCAAGAAGAAGCCATACATTTCGAGAGTTCTCCGCAAGAAATATTTTGCAGATTGCTAGGGTATACATCAACAAGCTGAAGAGTTTTGGAGCATTGGCATATTTCTAGATGAATCGAAGTTCACTTTTCTCGGATCCGAGGGAACACGAAAGAGAGGTGAAAGCCTTACACAGAACTCCAATCCAAAAACATTCTTATTCTAACCGTTTGACATGGAGGAGTTGCTGTAATGGTTTGGTTGTGTAAAGCGTGATCTGGAATTGAAAATATAGCTTTAATCTAAGGCACTGTGGACCATACCAAACGAAATTTGGTGTTGCATGGTAATTTACGCGATAGTTAGTAGGAATTGGGACTTGCTGAGATCTGTCATTTCCTGCAAGACAATGACAGGCAACACACTGCCGTGACAACCCGACAGTGTCTACTATACAACGCTCCACGAAATGTTCGTACCCCACCATAGTGCGATGATTTGAACACAATTGATACTCTGTGCGCACATTTGAATGCAAAAATCAGGAAACATCGGTCGTCTGAAAAAAGAAAAAGAAAAAGGAACTTGAGAGAATACTCCTTGAGTAATGGTCTAGAATCACGACTATAGCCAATTCACAATTACTTCCATCTTTTCTGACGCCGTGCCTAAGTTCTACTCACAGCATATTCCTCCGCCTCATGCAAACAAAGCTTAAGCTAGTCTAGAATATTACACCAAATGTACCACGAACAGAATTATTGCCTACTCAGTGGAATAATATTTTACTTGAAAACTACTTTTTTACCAGGCATTGCCAACACACCTATTTTCTCTCTGTTTAAGCTGCATTAACTATACATCAAAATGATAATTTATAAACAAATATAAGGATAAATTAAAATTGAACAATAACCAAGGTATTGGTATGTTAACACAAGTATAAAACGGTTGTGACACGTGGCATATTTAGGAAACCACCAAGCATATCAAATATGGAGTGATTTTTCAAAGGTTTGATTCTAAAAGTGTGAAGAAACCTTGAATATACTATGCAGTAGAACAGAATGTAAACATAATCATGTCACAGCGTGACATAAACTGTTATAACTGCTAAGGTTATAAATAATGGTTATTATAAAAATGTGCATACTAACGAAGGCTGTTGTTATTTTATGTGTTCCAAGTCGTTTTTGTTGCACACAAAAAACATACGATTGTTTTAATATATATTTTTTTTATGGTCAGTTAGCCGAGCAAAAATTTTCTAATCATATATATGTAAGCAAATATATAGGCGGTGTTAACTGAAATATATTTCTTTCTTTATATAAAGCATCTTAAATATGTGGGTGTGTCAATATTTATGGGGTGATTGCACACACGTACACACACACACACACACACACATATATATATATATATATATATATGAAGCGAGAGCATGTGTGTCGTACAGTAATCTCACTAACACGTTCTTAAACAAATAAAATACCTCGAGGTTCAGTTTATCATCGTATTTGTTCACATAACGCGAAAGAAAATGCGTACCGTAATTACCGTGCCGCATAACGTTTTGCATCATATAAGATACATATATGCAGTAGGAGGCACGTTTTCAGCAATGTAATTCATCTAACCAGTTCCAAAAATATGTTCACGATTTGTTAATACAATGCACTCACCGGGGGTATAAAGAAGTATGCCCAAACTTAATAAGTGACTGTTTTTAGATACAAAAATATATACAGATATATGTGCGTGAGAGTGTGATTTACGTTACAATTGTATTATCAGTTGTTTGGTTGCATGTCACACAGATCATAGATTCATGACGTCACTAAGGAATGCTCTCAACAAATAAAACAAACAATTTATCAAATAAAAGGACGGGAAGTGATATCGATGACCATTGTCCTAATTCATTCACCGAACGTCTGCAAACTGGCAGCCTTGCACCATTACTATCAACTGTCGCGGACAGGTTTTTCACTGTACAAGGGAGACAAAAAGTGAAAAATAAGGAATCTGGGTCAGCAGAAAATAAAGCAAACTTCGGTGACGAGGCAAGTCCACCTGGGTGCGAGAAATAACACCACTATTTGAAGTGTCTGTGCTAAACCGTTCGACCGTGTATGCACACTTACATTATTTTTATAATTCTCGTTTGACCCCTGACGTAAAATTAAATAACGCTTGAACTGTACTAACAATGTTTTTAAAGCAAAATTATTTCAAATAACACAATTAAAAGGAGATACGGTTCCTACTCGTCTTTCTATGTTACCGTATCACAGGCAGACGAAAGTCTTATATTTATCTCGCGTACCAGCGTTCCGGCTGCCATATCACACACTTTATGAGAGGAAGCAAACTGAAAAAATGTTTGCACAAGGGGGGTACTCCTTAACAAGTACGAATAGTAAAGAATTCAGACAACCATAGTTTAATGCTCTCGATAAAAAAGATTACAATTTATTATTATGCAAATTAAGGTGAATTGAACAGTACTTTCTCATTCACTGTGATGATTAATATTAGTATTCACCGTTGTCAACAAATAGCTGAAGTATGAGCTTGCTGAAAACAATCATTTTAAAAAATAATGCTTCTCTAAAAACTAAGCGTAAGTTTGATTACTGCTCCTCTTAGATGTTGTTTTCACTGTTATTCGTTTGTATAAAAAAATTAATGCAATTGAAAAGAATGAATTAAATTCACAACATGGAGACAAACTGGGTAGACATGTAATTAAAATATCTTAAAAATGTTAATGAGTTATGTGTATCTTCCTGTTCAGTGATCAGTCTTGAATTTTGTGAATAAATAATATATTTAGTAACTAGAGCAATATTTATCTACTTAAACGCACTCATCACTACATTATGGTGATATCGCCAGAATATAACATAAGGAACTTTACTAAAACTTAAGTTATCATAAATAACTAAAAATTTAGGAACTATTATTACAATAAAAAAGTTACACATGAAAAACACTAAAAAAAAAAAGAATAAAAGGTTAGAAAACACAAACATTTTGAAATATACAGTATAGCTTAATTATGAAAACTTAAATCGTAAGGCACCGCGGTGGTGTAGTTGTTAGACTACTCTCCTCCCACCAAGGTGAACCAGGTTCGTTTCCCGGCCGAGTCGCATCCGGACTTTCACATTTGGGGATCGTGCCCCACGATGTCGCTGGTCTGCGGGTATTCTCGAGGATCTTCCGTTTCCCCCGGGGGCCCATGCATTCCAGCGCTGCTCCATTCTCACCTCGTTTTAACCTCATCGGCTCTCAATACTTCGTTGTTAAGAGCCACCCATATCTCACCACTCCACAAACCACTAAAATCGAGCAAAAATACAAAAGCTTATATTAAAAACATTTACTCAGTTTACAATACTAAAAAATAACTGATGAGTTGAGTGATTTGGGTGGCTCTTAACAATGAGGTCTTGAGAGCCGATGAGAGTGAAATGAGGAAGAATGAAGCAGCACCGTAATGCAAGGACGAGGGAAAGAGGAGATCNAGTCTTGAGAGCCCATGAGAGTGAAATGAGGAAGAATGAAGCAGCACCGTAATGCAAGGATGAGGGAAAGAGGAGATCCCGGAGAAAACCCGCCACCAGTGGCATCATTCGGCACTAAAAAGCAATCTTTCTAGCAGTGGGTGAATTATAAGCTTGATATCAGATGTAACTAGCTGTTCGGTGACGAAATGTAAAAAGGTGAAATATAGTTAAGTATGAAATGTTATGTTTGTTTCAAACACACCCGTTAATTCTATTGTTTAATTTTTTAGGATATACATTCAGCTATCAGCCTGTCATACAAACATCAGTAACGAACCATGACAATTTAGTCCTATTACTTATATCCATATTTCAACGCCAGCCATTTTTAGTGAGTATTTTTTCGACATTTTCGAAAGCCTAAACATGTAATCCTGTAGAGAAATGAATTTTTAAAACGTTTCTTTGATTATAAGCTGTTTGCCGTGTACGCAAAAGCACTTCATCTTTTATTTATTATTCACAAACTAGTCTCAAGCCTGGGAATTAGTTTTATGTAATCTATAATGATTAAACATTTAATAGAAAAGAGAGTAAAGTACATGGAAATGTTTGTTACGCATTCTTAGAATATATACATTTACGACTACTCAGGAGAATTGTTAAAAAAAAGTTTTATATATTTTAGCCATATGAACTGGAATAAGTAAAGTCCGTAGGAACAAAGATTTTTCTACACATCTTAGCATAGTTATATGTATTCTCTAGCAAACTGTGACCATACTGCATCACAAAATATCAGCTTGGAAGCACTTTGTGTAAACGTTGGTGGAACATCAAATGATACTCGGCGCTACGTTAGGCTTACGTCAAGGTATTAGACGGATGCCAACCAATTTCCTACCTTTTACCAACCAAAGGTTTACAGGAATTGTTACAACATTGGTAATAGTTAACAAGAAGGGTTTTATATACATAGCGCCAACCGTTAAACAACTTTCTTCTCACATTTTTATGATGTGTTAATACATTTTAAAACAAATTTTTGATTTGGCAAAACTGACATAACTTCTGCACTTAGATCTAGTTATTAATTTCTGCTGTACGTCAGTATAGACTACGCTCCATTACCTCTGCATTATAAAAGTGTACAGGGTGCGTGATGAGTGAGAGCCAAAGCCCTAGGAGTGAATGAGTGAAGAGATAAGGGTGGCTCTTAACATCGATAGCTTGAGAGCCGATAACGCCCTTCGAGATGCCAGTGCAACGTGCCATCAGACACGCCCCTATAGCTGTGAATGTCAAGTCGAGGTAAAGGTTAAACGGAAGACTGATTTAAATCGTTTCACACGCTAGATATAGCGGTATAGGCAGTTGCTGGAACTAGCATTTCGCCTGAGAAATATGCAACTGGTAGTACACCAACCGTCAAGTTGCCCCTGAAAGGGGGGAGGAGAGACAGGCAGCAAGTGAACTAGGTTAGTCTGGAGAAAGTGAGCTGTCAGGACCTTCCGGGACTATTGTCAACTCGTTGATGGAGACATTCCCAGGTAATTGTTTTGTTTCCAAATATTTACCATTCAGGTTGCTTTTTTTTAACGGTTCCTAATTTCCACGTTTAAAATTTTAATCGACCACCCCATAGCTCAGAGAACATATGTTAGCAAAAAGTAAAATGTGGCAGAGGTTGTTTATTTGTGGGCGCGAAGCCCAGCGAAAACACGGGAGCGTCGTTTTTTATAAGTTATAATTTATTGTTTGTGCCACTCCTAGCTATCCAAGGAGCATATAACATACACCATCCATAAGCGCAAGTTAAAATAAAGGGAATTTATTCTTACAGTTCAGCTCAAATGATACAACAAATAATACTTCAGATCTTTTTTTTTTGTCTGATGACAGGGCTCATGATCTGCTGCAATCATTTTAACTAACCACATGCCACTATACTATCTTCCCTGCAGCCCGAATATGTAACACTGAGCTTTAAGCTACCGATAGGCAATGACTCAATGAGGCGTCTTGTTATAAGCTAACAAAATTTTATTCTGTAATTCCTGATTTCTTAAAAAATGTTATACCATATTGAAAATTCTCGTTAATCATGCAACAGGAAACCTACAAATCACTTCATATTATTAGGAAGTACTAGACAGCTCAGTAAATTAACTTTTCCTAACTTTACTGGTAATTTTTGTAAATAAACAATAATTTAAATTGCTGGACAGTTCCAGTAGTATATATCGTACTAATAAATATTTTATGTGAGATTATAATGGTTTTCCTGTTATTTTGTCAGGCGGAAATATATTTACCTAATCCATTTTACATTCATATTTCGGAATGTGCTACAGTAAAATGGAAAATAAGCGTACATATGAATCTCGGGAATATTCTTTAACAATGAATAATTTTGTTATTTTAAACCCTTCAATAACAGCTTGAATAACGCGTTAAAAGTGTAAATTATCTCGAATATACTTATTTGTTGAATAATCCTCTCAAAATTAACAACTTTTTTTATTCGGTTTTTAAATTCATGTTTTTAAAATATTTAACTATTTATTTTTAGACATAAGTGTATCTTTGGTGAAACAATAGATAGTTTTCAGAACTGGAGATTCAGTCATGATCAATGGAACCAATTTATTCATACCTTGCCTGGCAGTCTCATTCAGAGTCAACCGCACTCTAGTCTGGTGTTCAGCCGACTTTGCGACCTAGGTTTGCATCACATTAGCTATAAAGATGCATTTAAATAGATGGTGATTTTAATACACGTATAACGTCTTCATTGCAGTAATATTAAGACTTGCTAATTTCATACTTCTCTGATTAATGTATGAATGGTATGAGTAACGATTTGGAAACGCCATTCTGTATGTGAACATTTTTAGGCTAGTCGAGTGCTAAAATATAATTTATGATAGTTCTCTACTACCTAATGTTACCTTTTTGAGCCGNACATTTTTAGGCTAGCCGAGTGCTAAAATATAATTTATGATAGTTCTCTACTACCTAATGTTACCATTTTGAGCCGTGTCTGTTTTTGCTGCTCTCTTGTTCACTTTTCTAGGGGTGAGCATAAACAGTATTTGGCCGGCTAACAAAGTGAAACATGGCTTAACTTTATATACTGTTTTCAACATAATATAATGATAGGTTTTTTTTCCTCTTTCATTTTACAGTATCTAGACACACTGGAAAATCACAACAAATTTTTCAACCAAAATATTTTCGATAAAATTCTAGCTAAATTATCCTTTTATCAGGGGTGATGAAGTTTTGTGTCGGCTAACATATTTGCAGACCAATCAAAAAAGTTCTGTTTTAGAGTATCAGAATTCCCTTTGTCCAGTTAATTGAGATAGTATCTTCACGCATGCATGACGGTAAATACGGAAAAAAAAACTCTCGGACATGTGTACAGTTCGTTGAACCATAGCGAAGAATCAACTATTCCCGTGATAAACGATCCTCTGTAATGATATCTCATCCTCGATACGTGGCAACTAACAAATATTTTCAATATTCTTATTAGTTTCCAGTAACTGGCCTCCTTGACAGCATTCTTAGATATGTTGAATACGCTAAACTAAGTGAAGCCCAGGTGGCAGTGAGATTAGCACGCGTTGTTCACCAGGCAGTATCCACTGCATGATTTAGAAATTTAGAGAGAGAAATGGCCACGGAAAACAAATAACAGAATAAGGAAAAGCTATTAAAATCAACATAATGTTGATACCCTAAAACGTTCAACATAATGACGTTTTCTATGGTACATGTTCATTGTCATTTAATTTTCCGAAAGTAGAAACAGAAGAGAGATTACTCTTATGTATTCTGCTGGCAATGTCAGTGATCACTAAACCTTCTTTAATATTACAAACACAGTAACAAAACCCCGTTGTGAACACACTGGTACAGGCGAACTCGGTTTTTTTGTACTTCTTAGCAGAAAAAATTTCCCTACCCCCTTTCGTTAGATAAATGAGCACAAACGAGAACATACTACATCTGATTAAAGAAACCGTAATAAGAATGAGTGTATGTGTATGGATATCACTCGCTGAATTTTTGGCAACAACTGATTTTTGCTAGGAATTCTTTATGGAAAACGAACAACCCATTATTACGAAAGCAGGTGAATGGAAATATGCAGTTGAGTATTTAGTCGTTAACCTTGACTCGATCCTCTACTTGCTGATGGAAGAGGATGGCTTGTGTCTTTAGAAAAGACGTTATAAGTGCCTGATAACGGAGTAAACCACATTGCCACCGTAATAGCTGTGTAGAGCCGTTCTCTCTCACTTCTGTTCTGCCAGACACACTTTTTAACTAAACTGCAATTTTTTACTCTGAATGCCCCAAAATTGTAGTGATAATGCGTGATGTAGTTGTGCTCTCAGTTATCTTGCAAGAATTAGTGTTACAAGCCTCTTGAAACACTCGCCCGAGAACGACGATCCACCTAAGCCGTTCCAGCAATGGATCGTAGAAGGGTAGCACGTGACGTCATATTGTGATACGGCAGC
Organism: Clitarchus hookeri; assembly: GCA_002778355.1. Lineage (NCBI taxonomy): Eukaryota > Metazoa > Arthropoda > Insecta > Phasmatodea > Phasmatidae > Clitarchus > Clitarchus hookeri. The sequence continues at coordinate 11,008 of NQII01012807.1, forward strand.
AGTGAATGCGTGCGTGCGTGCGTGCGTGCGTGCGGCGCCTGGCTGACAGGAAGGTGTCTCACACGAGCAGCGCTGTCAGGTCCAGGCAAGGAATATTGCCAGCCCCCTGGCTAACTCGGCTGCAAGGGAGCTGGCACATGGCAGTTCTCAGCGGCACGCCGTTCACGAAACATATTCATTTGGAAGTAAGATTTTGAAAGCTAAACATCAGTAAATATCATATACTCAATGCGTCCAGCGTTTTATATGTATAGCCCAGCCGTTACATTGTGTAATCTGCATTGACACATTTATTTCGTATCACACTTTCAAGGAAAAAAACAGAATAGTTGTGAGTGCTTGGTAAATTATTGATATTCGGTACACACACAAAATTATGAAAAATTTAATTAATAACGTGTGTACTTATTTATATTGTTAACCTCAATGGTGTTTCATTTTGCCGTGGCAAAATTTAAAAGAATACATATCTCTCTCTCTCTCTCCTTTTTCTCTCCACTCACACTCTCGCCCACTTTCGCCCTATATGATAGGTTTGAGACGTGCACCCTTTGTGATCCTTCGGGCGCCATCGGTATGATTTTGAGATGGAAAAAGAAATAAATGGTGACAAACATTTGCCAGATGCCAAATGGTAGCTCCTTCAAAATCCCGTAGTTTATGAATGCTGTCTTCTGAAGTATTAATCAGTGCAATTGCATGGACATTTAAATTTATTTCGAAATTGTGATGTTGACTGTAATGAAAACAACCTACCATAAACACTAAAAGCACCATAATCTTTAATGTTGTGTATGGAATGTGAATATCATTAATTATTATGCGTTTTGAAATTATTATAATAACTTAGAAAATTACAAACTTTTTAATTACGATTTGCATGAAACACATTCCTGGAATATTTAGTTTATCATTCAAATATTAAGGCTGCCACATGGGGTGTAAGAGAAAGTAAATAGTGAACATCGTAGTTCACTCTTGCTCTCACGCAATCTCCCTTGAAATAGGATAAGAGAGAGGTCTCTCCGTGACGTCGAGAATGGCCGAGAGAGAACTAGGCGATTTGGGACACGGTCTTACTGATTAAATACAGTAGACTTCTGAACAACTCTTATATGTGCGTATGTCACTTGACGATGTTTGTATTGGCATATGACTGAAGGATATAAAAATAAAAATTTAATATGTAAAAAATAAGCAGGGCTTTCGCAAGTGCTCTCTTTACCTATAAACTGATAAATATTGTATATGACCGTACTTAAGGGAGAAAAAAATTAATATTTATTATCATACCAAAATAACTCTTTCTTGCAGACTATATATATATATTATTTTAAGAATCTCCTGTTTAAGTTACATACAACCATGCACGATAACATAATGGTTGTAAAATAGATAGAAGTTTCTTCCAATTAAGTTCGTATCTGTTAAAGATATCGCTGTATAGAACAAGCTTTGCCAGATGAAAGGAGTAAATATCATACAAGGTAAAATATAAGCTTCCTCTGGGTCAGAAAATAAGTTGAAATACAGATACAAAGTTCTCATTTAAGTGACAAAATAAGTTTCTTAAGCCCCTTACATGATGTCAGCAGTAGACCAGGATGAGAGCGAAGCTTAACGCAGAAACCTGGAATAGCTCCCAACTAGAGTGATCAGTCGTCTTGCAAAAGCAGGACATGTTATCCCATTTAAGTCATTTTTTGCGTCCGGCCGGATTTTTCGTGGTGACCAAAAATGTCCGGCATATTTTACCTGTTTGNCCCATTTAAGTCATTTTTTGCGTCCGGCCGGATTTTTCGTGGTGACCAAAAATGTCCGGCATATTTTACCTGTTTGAAGATAGTATTTGTGAACAACATATTTTTATGATAATTTATTTAGTATAGTAAAATTTTGTCATATTTCAATTTGTTGATCGTAAAAAAACGCGTCTGTACGCTCTTTGATAAACCATATAAATAATTTTCACGATACTTTTCCTCTCATTTCTTTGTTTCAATTTGATATTTTGGGGCCGCGATGGCTGAGCGGTTAGCCCGCTCGCCTTCCACCAAGGTGAACCAGGCTCAATCCCTGGCCGAATCACTCCCGGATTTTCGCATGTGGGAATCGTGCTGGACGATGTCACTGGTTAACGGGTTTGCTCGGGGATCTTTGTTACCCCCACCGCAATCACTCCCATCGGCTCTCAAGACCTCGCTGTTAAGAGCCGCCCAAATCTCTTCACTCACTCAATTTCATATTGCATTATGTGTGTATGGGCGTGGGGGGATTTATTAATTCTTAATGTGAAAGAATAAGGATAGTTTTTTTTTCCCTAGCACATGTACATTACATTTTACGTTAACTGATAACGGGGACATTCTTTAATGTTATTAATTAAACTTTTGAAATTTGTTTTCTTTAAACGCTAGCGACTTGATTAAAATATTTTTTCCAATACTACTAAAGTTGAAATAACTTGAGCAAAATATTTTGTAAATGTTTTGCTTTCAAGTAGACATAATTTTCGAAACTAGAAAACTTTTTNTAAAATATTTTTTCCAATACTACTAAAGTTGAAATAACTTGAGCAAAATATTTTGTAAATGTTTTGCTTTCAAGTAGACATAATTTTCGAAACTAGAAAACTTTGTTGTCCTTATTTAATTATATGCCTTCCTTTTCCAGACTGAATGTGCTTTCTTATCCTGAGTGTCTGGTAAGCCTACTCCCAACCACACACTGGTGGAGATTATTCGCCAACCAACGTGCAGTCTAGACATGGCAAATGGACTTGAGGTGTTTATCGCGAGAAACCACGGCCGTCGCTAAACTCCCGCCCTCCTCGCCTTGTCGCCCGCTGCTTTCCTCAACAGGCTGAACCACCATGAGACCGGCAGAGTGTGAAATCAGGCTCGTTATGTTAGTTTGAAGACCCTACAACAAATTGTCAACCAAATTCTGTTTCGGTTTTGCAAGCTTGTGAAAGAGATGATTTTTATGAAACCAAATCAGATATAAACACAAATTTACTTCCAGACCAGAAAATTAGAATGAAAAAATCTTTTGTGTAAGTACAGAGAGTGTTTTACTTTGGAAACAAATTCAGATAGCTCGGACCCATGAGGAGATGGTAGCGTTGGATACTGGCGACAATCCTCCAGGTACAGCGGTACCATTCAGAGTGTCAAAGGGAGAGTGAGTGGTCATACACAAAATGGCTCAGGAACACATTAAGAACGGTATAGTGAGATCTCGCAGTAAGAGTTGGTGCTTCACTGAAGTTTTAGTAAGGAAAAAGGATGGAGATCATAGGATGTGTTTAACTATAGTCGGTTCACGATTGGAAGAAACTTTTGAAAATCAACCATTGAAAAAACACCCTAGCTGTTAGCGACATGCATATAACATTACAAACAGCGGCGAGCGCGGGTACAATTATGCCGTTCGGTTGCCAGCACAAAGAGAGGAAATAGTTCCAAAGTTTTTACGTAATTGTTAATTTGTCGTTTACAAATAAGTGTCGAAAAGACTTGTATCTTATTATGCCAATTACTAATGACGTAATGCTAACGTATTTAGATTTCAAAGTTTCTTGCATAGTCACATGATCACGCCGAAGGTGAAAGTAACGCAGCCATTTGCTTACTAACTTTCGTTCCTTGTGTTGTTGACACACGTGCCAGAGAATTTGTGCGATTATCTAGTTTAACCTGTTATAACTCATTTATTTGTCTTGTTTTATTAATATCCGCTCTTTATTATTTTGTTTTTAATAATGTATGATTTTAATTTGATCTCACTTTCTCGTTGTACTGTTTTTATGTGTTTCGTGCACGTGTCTTTCCTTTGCCACTTTATTCTAACGTTGCAGTATTTGCACATAAGAATTGTTTTCACATTGTCGAAGACGTAGAATCTTTCACTCGCAAACTCTGCTGTCCTGTCGAAAACCGTCACAACCATTTTTAAAAAACGTTTTACAATTGCGTGAAACATTCGACTCAGTATACCACCACGCCATTTTAACGTCTGTAGTAATTTCGATCAATACTGAAGATCTTGCCTTCTACGTACAGGAATTTATCGAAAGTCACTAACAATCGATTGTAGATAGACACATACTATCGATTCATCAAAATACTCGCATTTTGGGTTTATAGAATGAATCGTTTTTCGCTGGCATCGCATATTCTTTTCTGTGAAATTCTCAAGATTAAAAACTTTACGCTTGTGGAATATCCATTAATTATATATATATATATATATATATATNAATCACTCCCATCGGCTCTCAAGACCTCGCTGTTAAGAGCCGCCCAAATCTCTTCACTCATTCAATTTCATATTGCATTATGTGTGTATGGGCGTGGGGGGATTTATTAATTTTTAATGTGAAAGAATAAGGATAGTTTTTCCCCCTATCACATGTACATTACATTTTACGTTAACTGATAACGGGGACATTCTTTAATGTTATTAATTAAACTTTTTAAATTTGTTTTCTTTAAACGCTAGCGACTTGATTAAAATATTTTTTCCAATACTACTAAAGTTGAAATAACTTGAGCAAAATATTTTGTAAATGTTTCGCTTTCAAGTAGACATAATTTTCGAAACTAGAAAACTTTGTTGTCCTTATTTAATTATATGCCTTCCTTTTCCAGACTGAATGTGCTTTCTTATCCTGAGTGTCTGGTAAGCCTACTCCCAACCACACACTGGTGGAGATTATTTGCCAACCAACGTGCTGTCTAGACATGGCAAAGGGACTTGAGGTGTTTATCGCGAGAAACCACGGCCGTCGCTAAACTCCCGCCCTCCTCGCCTTGTCGCCCGCTGCTTTCCTCAACAGACTGAACCACCATGAGACTGGCAGAGTGTGAAATCAGGCTCGTTATGTTAGTTTGAAGACCCTACAACAAATTGTCAACCAAATTCTGTTTCGGTTTTGCAAGCTTGTGAAAGAGATGATTTTTATGAAACCAAATCAGATATAAACACAAATTTACTTCCAGACCAGAAAATTAGAATGAAAAATCTTTTGTGTAAGTACAGAGGGTGTTTTACTTTGGAAACAAATTCAGATAGCTCGGACCCATGAGGAGATGGTAGCGTTGGATACTGGCGACAATCCTCCAGGTACAGCGGTACCATTCAGAGTGTCAAAGGGAGAGTGAGTGGTCATACACAAAATGGTTCAGGAACACATTAAGAACGGTATCGTGAGATCTCGCAGTAAGAGTTGGTGCTTCACTGAAGTTTTAGTAAGGAAAAAGGATGGAGATCATAGGATGTGTTTAACTATAGTCGGTTCACGACTGGAAGAAACTTTTGAAAATCAACCTTTGAAAAAACACCCTAGCTATTAGCGACATGCATATAACATTACAAACAGCGGCGAGCGCGGATACAGTTATGCCGTTCGGTTGCCAGCACAAAGAGAGGAAATAGTTCCCAAGTTTTAACGTAATTGTTAATTTGTCGTTTACAAATAAGTGTCAAAAAGGTTTGTATCTTATTATGCCAATTACTAGTGACGTAATGCTAACGTATTTAGATTTCAAAGTTTCTTGCATAGTCACATGATCACGCTCAAGGTGAAAGTAACGCAGCCATTTGCTTACTAACCTTCGTTCCTTGTGTTGTTGACACACGTGCCAGAGAATTTGTGCGATTATCTAGTTTAACCTGTAATAACTCATTTATTTGTCTTGTTTTACTAATATCCGCTCTTTATTATTTGGTTTTTAATAATGTATGATTTTAATTTGATCTCACTTTCTCGTTGTACTGTTTTTATGTGTTTCGTGCACGTGTCTTTCCTTTGCCACTTTATTCTAACGTTGCAGTATTTGCACATAAGAATTGTTTTCACATTGTCGAAGACGTAGAATCTTTCACTCGCAAACTCTGCTGTCCTGTCAAAAACAGTCACAACCATTTTTAAAAAAACGTTTTACAATTGCCCGAAACATTCGACTCAGTATACCACCACGCCATTTTAACGTCTGTAGCAATTTTGATCAATATTGAAGATCTTGCCTTCTACGTACAGGAATTTATCGAAAGTCACTAACAATCGATTGTAAATAGACACAAACTATCGATTCATCAAAATACTCGCATTTTGGGTTTATAGAATGAAACGTTTTTCGCCGGCATAGCATATTCTTTTCTGTGAAATTCTCAAGATTAAAAACTTTACGCTTGTGGAATATCCATTAATAATATATACATGACTTTGTAATGGGTACGTGCATGTACGAACACATGTACACACACCCACTTACACAGTGTAATGTAAACATTGCCATGTGACTGCCACATGGCAGTCACGTGGCAATGTTGTTTACCTTTGGCGGAATGATACGAAATGGGCTTGAAAGTAGATCTTTAGCAGGTCTTCAAGAAAGTCTCTTCCAGTCGTGAACCAACTATAGAGGCGTGTGAACTCCATTTGAAGGATGACAAGTACCCAATACCAAGGATAGATGATTCCCTTAGTTATCTGACAGGTGCACAATTTTCAGTCATTTGGATAAGAACTCTAGGTACCATCAGTTAAAAGTAGTTGAGAAAGATCATGAAAAGACATATTTTGTGAAGGCACATATTGTTTTCAGAGTCCACGGACATACTGTACTTTATCAAATGGTACTAAGAGCCATACAACTGAAATCTTCTGGTATTCCTAACTTTCGGAAACAGTAGGCTATTTATTTAACGCTGCAGACATTTTACTACGTTCCCTTCAATGCACTTCACCATTAAAAATTTACTACACAAATTAATTTACCACATTATTACGCACAGTAGGTATATAATGTTACTACTTATATCCACTACAGTATATTCTGTGTGAGATGGCTTTGTAGTTGCCGTGATATTTTATTTGTGATACGGCATTCCTGGACTGTTTATTTATTGCCAATAATTTTCATGTTTGACCTTTATGAAATGAAATGCCTTGAAGTATCCATGTTCAAGTTCAGCGTAAATGAACCATATACGTCAGATACGAGTTCATATAAAATATCCAAAACTCGAAGAAAACCAACTTAAAAATGACTGAAAATAAAATATTCAGCAGTGGAACGATGATAAATTTCGCTTGTTGCGGCAGTAATTGTCGAACAAGTTTTCCATTCCCAAACCCGCAACAAGGCTTTCAAAACTAAACATTTTTAAATTGTACAGTGAAATGCCACTAAACGAAAAAAAAATTTATAAAATTTAAAGAAATATTGCGAACTGAAATGCGATTATTGCAAGTACTGCACCCACTTGCCAATATATTGTGCTGTAATGTTCTCAGATTTACGCCTGAAATCGAATAAAAAATGTATCAAGGAAGACCTACTCAGCTAAGTTCTCTTTATCCCCTGACATAATAGGAAATGAGTAACAGAACCATATTGGGTTTGAACTTCCATTTGATGAATACACAGCCACCAAATGATTGTATACGCGCATGAGTTACAGCGATAAAAATATGGTTCTATAATTTTGACAATATCATTTGAACGTTGCCAAACACTATGGATATGGTTTAAGTGTTTGGGCGAACACTATTTTCGTAATAATATATTTCTGGAATAATATTCTTGCGTATAATAAACTCATACACTTTTTATGAAGGCAGTTAGAACATAGATGGTAATATAGCATTTCATGCACACAGTACAGTCCATTAAGTAATTCATTATTAGACTGTTCATTCAATTTACGAGGGTATTAAAAAAACATATTGACGCTACCTTTATTACATAACTGACTCGTTTGCATTCATGGAAGGTGGCTACTGCGGGTAGTTGCACAATACGCCACCACGGACAAACAGCAGCACGTCCTAAGCCGAGTGTATGTATATTCCAGTAGTTCAATCATATTTAGAAAACTACTGGCCCCCATCTACGCGAAACTAAAGCCACATTAAAATGGTAAGTAATATCAAGGGTTTTTCAAAATTTTGTGCTTTCAAGTTTTCATCAACTTAATATAAACGTGGCCAAATATACACATTTTTTAATTTAAAAAAACCTATAAAAACGTTCTACATTTTCTAAGAAACAAATTTGGCTTGGAAATTTTGTTTAAAACGAATATAAGTGGACCTCATAGAAAAGTACAATTACTGTGAAATTTATTTATTTCGTTAAATGTATTGCATAGTTTATAATTATACTATCTTCTTTTGTAATACGAACATTGAAGAGAGCTCTATTAGATTTTATGCTAAATAAATTAAATTTCATTTAGGGGAGTGGAGTGAAGAGATTTGGGCGGCTCATAATATCGAGGTCTTGGAAAGCAGACGAGAGTGAAGCAAATGGCTTATAAAGAAATATATGTCATACTAGAAAGCGTGTAAAACATAACCTTAACTTAAAGTGCAACAATGATTCTGCCGAAATACCAGGATTCCAGCACCCATTCAACGTTAACGTATTAACACTCCATATTTTACTTCTTTAAGCATGTGTCTATAACGTAAACTTACTAGTTTATATTCCAACATAACAATCGATCACACATATCAACATGCCAACCTAACTTAAAATATGAAGAAATTAAATTTATTTCCCCTATTAATTCCAAAATCGTTACCTAAGCATTTGTTAAATAATTCTAATAGTACCAATAATATTATCTTTATAATATTAACAGGTAGATTATACTTTATACATTACTGTATATTTAAAAATTTTTGCATAAAGAATTTCATTTGCATAAACGAATTCAAAATTATTTAAACAAAGTCCCTCCTGTAAGCAAAATTTTCAATTTTGTCTGAAAATAATAGTGGATGTGCGTTAAATTTATACATTTGATTTTTTTACATGTGTTAAATACTTGGATTTCAACACAACGCATTTCTAACCTTACTAGCAAAATGTCAACTCTTGGAGGCTTTTTCCAATCATAAGAAACCCCACAATTTACAAACGTAGATTCTCAAGTAGTAACCAACACACATTTAATTACAAAATGTTTATTTTGAAGGGATCGCTGTGATAAAACAGAATCTTAACAAACGAATAAAAATAATTATATACACTTGTTTATTTTTAAAAAACTTTAAAAATATTATTTATTGCCATAATATATGTAACGCCATGTTGGCACAACCAAACAAAAAGTAACCATAACAAACGCATATGCACACATAGTTGTCACTTCACATAAGCAACAAAACACGATTTAGATGTTTGAAAGTATTTATATGCTGTAATAATTAATATGTTCCCCATTGTAAACTATTATTTTATATTAGTGGCATTATTTTTGTTTTTCTGTGTTAAAGTATTCATATCATAGTCAACAGTATGTGTTCCAATAAGTAACTAGTTTATGACCAAGAAAATTAATTATAAAAAATACACAGTTTGCGTGTTAATATATTATAAATATTTAGAAACATAAGTAGTTATTGTTTAATTTGAATACAAATACGGATCTATCATTACAATAAAAAGGAAAACATGATGTTGTCCCAACTTTACAAGTAATATTTAATAACCGTCGTCGGCCCAACATTGATGCCAAATATAACCAATTAAATATGTTTCGAAGAGAAAGGATTACCAGTTTTTGTTAACCTTTATATTTTTTTAAATACGTGGGAAGATGCATTGTTTTCTTGCAAAAATATATACTTAATTGTTGGTTGCATCGTTGGTCTAACACAAAAATATTTACAACTTGTAAAAGTATATTAATCAAACTGTTACAAAAATGAACCAAACGTGTTAATGTGTAAAATAATTTAATTTGCGTTATGTATTGACACGTTATGATTAAGTAAAATGATTTCCTGAATCACTATAGGTAATCTCTTAAAGTTTTGTGGTAACAAAATTCCGTTGGGAAATTACGTTAGGGCAACATTTTACAAATGTGTGTGTTTCGGCCTAACATACGGCAAACCTTTAGAACTAAATGCCAACTGTTTGGCCAATAGAGGTTGCTACAGAAGAGGGTTATTCCTATATATAAATGGCAGGCCGTAATTCCCATACAATTTCAATCCCCTCTTCACTCGAGCACAGAGAAGTGTCAAACACTATGTGTAAACTGGTTTAACAAGTTATTGGTTTGGTTCCAGGTCAAGATCTCGCAAAATACTGAAACATAATGTGAAGAACAGAATTCGATCTACTTATCTTGAAAATTCATTCTAATGGTGATAACTATCGTATACAGTACTATTGGACAGGGCATATAATTTTAAATTTAAATTTGCCAAATGTTTGCTAAAATAAGCTATTAAACATTAAAAATGTAAATACGCCTAAATAATTGGTTTAAAATTAACAAAATAATATTTCATACAATTAATTATGTTGTAATATACATATCTTAGAGAAACGACAGTACTTTGCGCCTTCTGTCAGAAGAATCCTTTTTGTGTCGCAGTAACTGTCAAAGAAGCAAAGGGTTCCATTTCTCCTAACACGAAATTTCTGCAACAAAACGTTCTTTACAAAGAAAAATATTTCTAACAGCGTGCCTTCTCGTGGACGAATAAACTTTGTTTTCTCCAAATAATCGACATCCATACGTAACCTATTTTGGGTTTATTGCTCTCAAAGAATATGACAGTTATAACACACAAATATGAGGCTTTATGAGTAGGCAAAATTTGTGTG
>NQII01012808.1:0-10600 GCA_002778355.1 Clitarchus hookeri
GGCCTCCTGGCGTGACTCCACAACCTCCCTGGCTAGAGCCATAGCTTTCCTGACTGCCTTCTGCTGCTCAGCCCTATGGCGAGGCATTCGGATAGCAAAGTGTGAGTGAAGAGATTTGGGCGGCTCTCAACAGCAAGGTCTTGAGAGTCAATGAGGGTGATTGAGGTGAGTATGGAGCAGTGCCAGAATTAAAGGGCAGGGGCAACGGGCGATCTCCAAGAAACCCTGCTGACCAACGGCATCATCCGACACGATTCCCACATGCAAAAATATGAGAGTGAACCAGCCGGAGATTGAACACGGTTCGCCTTGGTGGGAGACGAGGAGGGGGTAGCAAAAAGAGATACATATTATATATATAGTATGGGGCTGAATTCAACTGACAAACTTTGTGAGGTGATTCTTTATACAAAATCAAGTGGCAAATATATAGGACACTTTGCACCTAAATNATGGCAAATATATAGGACCTTTTGCACCTAAATTAAATATTAAGGACAAAATAAGTCCCCGAAAATTGAGATTTTGGAATGTATTTTTGTGAAATATTGGAAACAAGGTGAAATGAAAGTACAGTTTGCGGAACATTGTTTTATATTATCGAGATCTTCATCTTAAGAGCAAACTCACATGAATAACACTCCCTTTTATGAAAATAACAGGGGTAGCCAGCCTCTTATTGCCGGCAACTTTGTTACCGTTGAGAATAATGAATGTTTAATGCTGGTTAATGGGGCAACATGACCTACGAAACAAAAATGGGGTACCCTTGTTGCAACTGCCTAGGACCCACCGCTTTCGTTTGAAGCGCACACAAATATTCCGCTAGATTCCACTGCAGCGATACAGCATCTAGTATGCAGGCAATACTACCTACATGCGTGTATAGCCACTGCACAGCTGATGGTGGCAGACAATGTTAGCACCTATTGTAAACAACGCGTACCATACATTAATAAGCATACACAACTGTTTGTTTGTGGCAACAGTCGGAATGTGATTCCATGCATGACATAAAGATATTGGTATTGCCTACACACCTGGAACTCTGTCGCTGCTGCTGTGTACTGTGCAGGCTTTCGAACGTTGAAACATTTGGTGCAGCAATGTAAAGCAATGCCATTACAATGCATCACATTTAAGTGGTCTCATGTTACACATTCCATAGGTTTTATTGTAGAAATATATATCACAAACACTTTTATAGGAAACGCTTGATGGTACAGTGCCCATGTTCGACCCACAGTTCATATCACCGCACCAACGATTGTCAGACAGGTTTGAAAATACCCTCATTGTCCAGAATAATCCCAGCAGCTGCAACGATGTGGGCGACGAGGTCCTCTTCAGATTCCACTGCAGTTTAATACACCAGGCTGTGCATGTAACCCCAGAAGAAACAGTCCAATGGATTTATATCAGGGGATTGTGGAGACCAGGGGACAGGACCCCCATGGCCTATCCATCGTCCAGGGAATACAAGATTCAGGTGATTCCGCGCACGTCGGGAACTGTGGGCTGGGGCGCCATTCTGCTGGAACCACATGGCCGCTCGTGTTTGTAACGGGACCTCTTCAAGTAATGTCGGCAGTGTTTCCCCGCAGAAATGCAGCGTACACATTGCCGGTGAGACGATGTGGTAACACAGGTATATGCCAACCAACATATTATGTATACAACCACCCAGACGTTGACACTAAATCACTGTTGAACTCCGTGGATGAATGGGGTGTGAGAATTGACATCCACCCAATCGTGGATATTTAGACAATTCTGTATATCATTGTGTTGAAAGGAAGCCTCATCAGTGAAGAGAATGTATCTGTCAAAGTCAGGGTGTGTTCTGCATTGTTCCAAAAACAATGCTTCGAACTCCACGCATCAAGGACAATCCACAGGACTCACGGCATGCACACGTTGTACATGGAACGGATGTAGTAATTGTTCATGAAGCACTCAACCAATGGTGAGGTGGTTTCTGTTGAGTACTCTTGCAGTAGTACGCATACACACATGTGGATTGTTCTCAACATGCCTGAACACATCCTCTTCAAACCTGGCTGTTCCCGCTGTTCGTCTGCACCCTGCATTTGGTCATGTCACCTCCAAACTACCACTTTCTCTGAAACGTCACTCCACAGATGCAAATGTGGTGTGGTGTGGCTGCTGTCTGTGCTGAAATTGATCCTTGTACATTCTTTGCACTTTAAGTCCATTTCCCTCTGCAACACCGTAGACGAGCAGCATATCTGTCAGTTCCGGCATCATAAAGCATTCCATTTTGTAGAAACAACATGCACCTTGACCAACAGAAATGTAAGTGAAACATTATGGAGTGCTCAGATATTTCATACAATTCGTCTCGGAGTTTAATGGGCTGGATTCGCTATAGCACCTTTTAGTATTGTGATAACTGTCATGCCAAACCGTACAGAGCTGCCTAGTGTGGTATTAGTGCCAGACCTGTAGACTGCTCGCACAGCCTGTACACACGTTTTATACTACATGCTGTATCTGACACCTAGTTAGATGTTTGCTCGCAAACGAATTACCTGACAGTGTTGCATTACAGAAACGTTACTTTCAACTGTTGACATGTTGTTTGTCAAAAGTAACACTTACTTACGTGCTAATAATACGGTATGGCTACCTGTGCATTTTTAGTTTGTGCGTTTAATGTCTCGTCGAAAGCAAGGTTATTAGACACAAGAACATACAACTAGGCCAGGCCCGTCCAACATACGGCCCCCGGGCCACCATCCGGCCCGCGTAGGCCCTACATCCGGCCCGCGAGCTAGTTAAAATTTTTAAAGTCATAGCATAGATAGATGATGACATATAATAGACAAATATTGCGTGAACAATCTTTAAAAAGTCTCTTAGATAATATGTTTATTTTATTGACTACGAATAATATTCACATGTTTGTAGGCAAGTAAATAATGTTTACCTACGATTTATAAACAATAACACGAACTGCGCTTCGTAGGTATCAAATCCGCGCGTGCACTGAGACGCGCCCCACCCTCTCACCTCACCTTCGCGCTCGTAGCACCGCCGCCGTGTCGCTCGCTCAAAGTCACTTGGCCGGCAAAGTTTGTCACGACGCGAGTAATTACTTATTTGGTTTGTTTTGTTCGATCGCGATTGTGTTTCATTTGTAAATTAATAGTGAATGAAGTTTCTTGTAGTGAAAAGTGGTGAATAAACGTAGGTACTTAATTTAAATCTTAACAAATAGATGAAGTATATTTATTTAATTACGGTTAACGATTGTCTTTTGTTATCCATACCTACATTGTTTGAGTAAATTTTGAGATACATATTTACTTAAGTAGGTGCATAATTTTGTGTTGTCTTATGGTTGTTTCAGATCAGGATGTCAACAGAGAAAAAGCGTAAAGTTGACACAGAATGTCGAATATTTAAAAACAGTTGGACTGAAGACTTTTTTGTCACAGAACATAATGAAAACATACTGTGTCTTATATGTAATCACAAAATAGCAGTTTGCAAGGAATACAATGTTAGGCGGCATTATTCTACAAAACACGCTTCTAAATACGATACGTACAAAGGTCAAATTCGAGTCGATAGTGTAAATTCGTTGAAGCTAAATATGATCGGTCAACAGGCGTTGTTCAAAAAACCAAAAGAAAACTCCGAGACAGTTACAAAAATTAGTTTCATGATAGCAGAAGCTATTGCCAAACGAAGTAAACCCCTATCTGACGGAGAATTTGTCAAGGAGTGTTTGGAGATATTTACATCGGTAGCGTGTCCGGAGCAGAAAGCAGTAGCTAAAAATATAAGCTTGTCACATCAAACCATAGCAAGAAGAATTGATGACATGGCCATAGATATTGAATCATCTTTAAAAACACAATTGAAGAAATGCGTTTTTTACAGTTTCGCTCTCGACGAAAGTACTGATATGTCGGATACGGCGCAGTTGGCAGTTTTCGTGAGAGGAGTGACAGAAGACTATACCGTGGTCGAGGAATTACTTGATTTGCGTCCAATGAAAGATACAACGACAGGAAAAGATATCTACGAAGAAGTAAAGAGTTGCATAGAAAAATATGAACTTCAAATCGAAAACCTTTGCGGCATTACTACAGACGGTGCACCAGCAATGACAGGAAGAGTAAATGGTTTTGTGGCTTTACTGCGGAAGAGCATCAAACACATGTTTATCCAGCATCATTGTATTATTCATCAAGAACAGCTATGTTCAAAAGTTCTTGAACTGAAGCACGTGATGGATAAAGTAGTGCGGACCGTTAATTTCATACGCGCAAGAGGACTCAATCACAGACAGTTCCAAGCTTTTCTATCTGACGTAGGTTCAGATCACGAAGACATAGTGTACTTTAGTCGCGTTCGCTGGCTCAGCAGAGCAACCACACTGAAGCGATTCTATTCGTTGCTTGATGAAATAAAAACTTTTCTTGAAAATAAAGACCAAGAATTTAGTTTTTTAACTGATGAGCAGTGGTTGGCTGATCTGGCTTTCCTGGTAGACATAACTAAATACCTCTCTGATCTTAATCTAAAACTGCAAGGAAAAGATCAACTATGTACGCAGTTATATGAACATGTTCAAGCTTTCACAAAGAAGCTCCTATTATTGGAGAAACAGCTGGAACAAAAGCAGTTGGCTCATTGGGAGACCTTGTCTTCAAGAAACCAAGAGACGTTGGAGTTAGGCAAGTACGCATCATTACTGCAGAGGTTGAGGAATGAGTTTGATGAGAGATTCGCAGACTTCAAATTACAACTGCCCACCATGAAAGTCTTCCAAAATCCCTTTGATGTTGAAGTTGAAAGCGCCAGGCTAAACCTACAGTTGGAATTGATTGAAATACAAAGCAATTCTCTTCTAAAAACCGCATACGATGGTTGTCTTCCGAATGGGTTGGTTGAATTTTACAAAAAGTATGTTGACCAAAAACAATACCCAAACATGACCAAATTAGCTCTTCAACAAATTTCCTTATTTGGTAGTACATATACTTGTGAACAGCTTTTTTCCCGCATGAAACACAACAAATCCAAAACAAGATCATCATTATCAGACATCCATCTTACAGGCATTCTGCGCATAGCCACATCTAAAATATCAGCTGACATAGATGCCCTGAGTAAACAAAAAAAATGTCAGGTATCTCATTAGATTGGTTTTGATTTATTTAAGTGTAAGCATTGTAAAACTAAGGTTTTCTTTTTAATAAATTATCCATATTGCATAATATAAAAAATTCCGTTTTATTTACATTTATTAATATTTTAAAGCTCACTTTGCTATTGGGTATTTCTTTTGGCCCGCTATGGTTACAAACATGCTTGACCTGGCCCGCCGCAAAATTATGTTGGACACCCATGAACTAGGCACTTGAAAGGAACTGAGGAAGGATTCGGCCATGGCCTTTATTAAGGAACCATCACAGTGTTTGCCTGGAGTAACTTCGGGAAACCATGGTAAACCGAATTCTGGATTGCCTGACCAGGATTCAAACCCGCGTCCTCCTCCTGAACGCGAGCCCAGCATGTTACTGCTGCCCCACTTTGCTCAGTCCCTGATTTATTAATGACAGGAGATGTTTATACGAACAGTCAGGACTCATAAATATTTTATGCTTGTTTATTTAATAGTATGATCAACTGCCTAGGACTGCCACTTTCATACAAAACGCAAGGGTGGCCACCCTGTTATTTTGATAACAGGGAGTGTTATTAATGTGAGTTTGCTCTTAGGTTGAAGATCCTAATAACATAAAACAATGTCTGGGAATTCTAATTTCATCTCACCTGGTTTCAGATATTTCGCAAAAATACATTCCAAAATCACATTTTTCGGGGACTTATTTTGCCCTTAATATTTAGTTTACGTACAAAGTGTCCTATATATTTGCCACTTGATTTTGCAAAACGAATCACCTCACGAAGTTTGTCTGTCTAATTCTTCCCCATCCTATATACATTAATGGAATAGCAGGTGTTCTGTGGGGGTCGGCACAGCTCTAGATGGCAAAAGGGTGTATCAATGAGGTGGTAAGAGATTGCTTTCCCAGGCAGCTTCCCTGAGGGTGGGTATTTCCATCACGGTGCAGTGCCCCACACAACATGGGTCTCCTCTCCCAGGATAGCGGAGCAAGAGGGATTATCGTTGGCAGTCTGGACGAAACGGGGTGAAGTGGGGTTACAGGTTCTGAAAGAAATAGAGCTGGTAGACACACTCGGCTAGTTCGTATCTGTTTTATTGGTAAACCAGTAAAACAGAATAAACCAACCTGTAGCCACACCAGACCTGAAGGGCCAGACCAAGGTTACCAACTGCTATAACGGAGTAGTACACTCGGTAGACACGGATGCCAATGGGGAAGGGCAACCCCAAAGTACTGCCAACTCGATAACAAGAGCAAGGGCTTAACACTGTGGCTAATGTAGCAAGTGAAGCGAAAAGCTTGTAGATGAAGCGTAGTTGATGCATGCTCTGGCAGAATAATGGCATAGAACTTAACTGAGGAGAACCAGCAGCAATGTGTGCTCAAACAGAGTAACAGCGTACAACTGAGCTGAGGCAAGCCAGTCTCAATCAGCAGTCCACAGCCAGTACATGTATATTCTGGGAACCAGGGGAGTGAGTAAATTGCGGGGAGGGTGGAGATAGAGTGGCAAAAATGGAAGACGGCTGCTGAGCACTGGACTGCTTACCCCTCCCCACAATGGCTGGAGGGGTGGAAGGGCGGCGTGCACTCAAGCTGTGGTGTGATGCTATCAGCGGGCATATAGGCAGCAGCAGCTGCTTCGTGGGTTGGCTACTCTCACATCAACACAGGTTGGTTGGTGGCATGTACTGCTAATGAAGCTTGATACGGAGGGTGCAGCTGTGGTGGTGGCTAGAGGGTCAACGGACATCGCCTATGGAACATCAAACCTTCCCCCCGCTCCCCATTTATTAGCCGGATCCCTAGGTGTGAATATGGATGTCCTCTCTAACGATGGCTGGCTTCCTCTCGTAGTTGACTTGATGATGTGCTCTCTCTCATGCAATGACCTCCCTCCACTCATACCCGTGGGCCAGGTAATGCGGAAAACAAAGGTCAAACTGTGACCAAAGGCAATGATGCTGGTAAACATATGCTTCTGGGATATGAATGATTCAAACCCTACCCTTACTCTCCGAACAGAGCTGTAGAATGGAGTAGGTTGAAGGCCTGGTTACATTTGGAAAAATAGTTAATAACAATATTTTATTTTAGCTTTAGACGTTAACTTCAGTGTGTGATGGAATATATACACTGGTTATTGCTTACATGGCAATATTTATTTAAAAAGGTGGTTAAAGGATAAAAAAATGGCTGAAGGGTTACAAAATTAAAACTCCTAGCTTAAAGGGTTTGGCTAAGACAGTCGAAACTAGATAGTTTCTACTCGTTGAAAAACATTTGGCAACGACTGTTATACTGACTTGGAAAATAAATTGTTATCTCAAAGTATAGGCTTACTCACAGGTTAGCAACTCCTACTTACATTGAGATAGAAGCTGCTAAGTGGGTACGTATTTCGGCTGGTGCACTTACAAGATATACCACAAATAAACAGTTATGATGAAGCCAATTTTAGTTTTTCAGTTGGTTCAGAGTCCTTCAAGTCCATGTTTTGGTATACACATCTGGCTCATTTCAAAAGCACAATTTAATTTAACTGATGTGAAGGTTTTAATTATTCTCAAATAATTAAACAATATATACAATTTTAAAAGAGAAGCTATCTATATATTGCAAAATAAATGGTTTGTTTAGTTTATGAAGGTAAGTCATTTAAACAAGGCATCCAGTTAATGTTCACATGGATAAACAAATAAGAGGTTCACATGGTAAAAATAAAACAATGTTTATAAAGGTTTTGTGAAGAACACAGTTTATTACATTTTAAATACACACAGTTCCTAGCAAATATTTTGGAGAAACAAACGTTATCTACTCACATCTTAGGAATTTATAGTAGCTAAAAGGTACCATTTACAATGGTTGGGTTTATTTTCTTTTTTTTTTTTATCAGCTGTAAATAGGGTGTTCCTTTCAATTCTAAGCACAGCTCAAAGAAAAAAGATACTCATGCCTAAGTAAACATACTTTACAAGATCTTTAGCAAGACTAGAACTTCAATATGGGGTACAATACTTGTACAGCACTAACCAATGTAATTAACTAAATAGCTGTAGGCAACAGGCTTCAAGTCAACACTTTAAGTAACTACTGTATGCGAGTAGTACTTGGCTTACGTTTATTACTGGTTCTACTTTTGGTAGTTTAATTCAACCTTACTGCTTTCTGGCAGTAGGCCATTACAACATGCACAAAGGTGAATTGGCTGCATCTGGCTATGTACAACATTAGCAGATCAAAATCTGATATAAATACTATACAACCACATGCTATATGCATCCAGGGTTGCACTGGTCTGCATGGAATGGAAGTGGTCTTGTGGGCTTTGTGGGCTTTTGTTGTGGCCTAGATCTTGCATTGATGTACNGCTTTGTGGGCTTTTGTTGTGGCCTAGATCTTGCATTGATGTACGTAAGTCTCTACGTTGTGACTGACCCCAACCCAGTCATACATCTGGTCTCCTTTCTCCCAGGGTGGTCTGCATGGGGGTGCTTGTAGTGGAAATAGCATAGGTCCNATAAATACTATACAACCACATGCTATATGCATCCAGGGTTGCACTGGTCTGCATGGAATGGAAGTGGTCTTGTGGACTTTGTGGGCTTTTGTTGTGGCCTAGACCTTGCATTGATATACGTAAGTCTCTACGTTGTGACTGACCCCATCCCAGTCATACATCTGGTCTCCTTTCTCCCAGGGTGGTCTGCATGGGGGTGCTTGTAGTGGAAATAGCATAGGTCCNCCCAGTCATACATCTGGTCTCCTTTCTCCCAGGGTGGTCTGCATGGGGGTGCTTGTAGTGGAAATAGCATAGGTCCTCTCAAAGACTATGGTACCCATAGTTTCCAGTCTTGTGACTTCAAGTAGGGGTGTATCCATTTGTAGCACTGCTCTTCATTAAACATGTGGGGATGTCTTCATCAGATCCTGTATTTATGGGTCTGTGTCTGTCTGTCGTTCTGCAAACGTTACACGGCTGATTGGAGCTTCCATTATCTCGACATACTGCTCTGAAGCCTTGTCTTCCAGCTGAAGGTGTAAATCCACCACTGTAAGCTCTTCCTCAGGCCCAGATAATTTCCAGGTTACAGTGTTGTGTAGCTCCTATGTAAATGTGCTACTGATGGCAATTTATTATAGTTTGCTGCTCCGAGAGCCAGGGCTGTTCCAGAATGACTGTCTCCTGAAGTTTCTCCGTAACATGGAGATTGGTAGGGATAGTTTCTTCCCCAAGTTTTAGGTGTAAGGTGATCTCTCCATCAGTATGGAGGCGGGCTTCCTCCTGGGCAATATACATAAAACTTTATGAGGCTTCTCGAATCAGGCTCTCGNTCCATCAGTATGGAGGCGGGCTTCCTCCTGGGCAATATACATAAAACTTTATGAGGCTTCTCGAATCAGGCTCTCACTTTCTGGTGGTAAATCTGATTTACAAATGAAGTTGGCATTCACTGCGTGTCTAGGGTGGCCAAAATTTATCTTCCACCTAGAGTGACCGGAATACAGAGTGGTTCCTTTAGTATGGTCTTTTCCTGGAGAACTGCCACTCATAGGGCATTATTTAATTAACCGGGGTTCCTGGCTCTGTAAGCTTCCCGCCCGGTCTGCTTCCCAACGGTGCTGGGGTTTGGGAATAATTCCCTTTTACTGACCTGTTTGTTTTCCATCTAGCAACATTTCCAGCTTGGATCTTGCTGGTACACTAACTAGGCAGTCCTTATGGAAATGCAAGGCCAAGCAATGCCAACAAATGAGGCAGCATGGGTGGAGCAGTAGTTGCTAGACGAGTCGTTTTCTTGTGGGATGCACTTTTGGCCAGAGTTACTTTTACTGTGTCCAGTGGGGCAGACCTAGCCTTGGTATTCGCCTTCCTTTCCTTTTGTCGGCCACATCCTGCTCTCTAACCCCCGCCCTTCTAACTAACTCCTCCAAGATTTCAGGCTTGAGGTTCCAGAGATGGAAACGGATCTCAGGCAACAGAAGTCAAGTAGTCAGCTCAACGCCGTCAAACTCCTCTCGGCCGGGGTGTACCCTATAGAAAATTAAGGCCTTGTGCAGAATAAAACCCGCTCCTTCCCCTTCTTTCTGGGACTGGCCGTATTATTCATTGATCAGCTGTGCAAACATGTGTGGGCCTGAAAAATAGCAGTAAGCCTTTTAGCAGGCTGTTTCCAATTGGTTACATACTCCCCATACCATCACCACCATTTTTCAGCCTCGTCCTGGAGCTGGGCTCTGTCCTTGGGTATCCATAGCTCCTTTGGAAGTTGGGTCCTCTCAAATTCTTGGGCACATGCCTTGTGGACCTTCATGCGGCTTAGCCAAATATTCTGGCAAAAGCAATAGGTCTAGGTTCGACGGTAGGGGGATCTGTCTGCTGAGAAATTTTCATTTGGCTCGTCAGACATGTTGGACAATGGAAATGT
>NQII01012809.1:5294-28724 GCA_002778355.1 Clitarchus hookeri
AAATCTAATTTTTAACTACCTTTACAGTTTGTTTTATATTTGTTTGAATTAGTTGTGATTTTCAAGTTTAAGGTAACCGGGTCATGATCAAAGTTCAAGGTCAATGTCACCAACATATATAACACGGCGGATCAGTTGGCCGCTGGCTGACTGAGCATGAGCAGCTTCGAGCTCGGACACCAGATGCCATCTGTGCCCCATTTAAAATACATTGCACCAATCTACTCTTTTTCATTATATAATGTGTGTGTGTGTGTATGTGTGTGTGACAGAGAGAGGAATATTCATTTAACTTCTTTCTGATATAATTTCTTAAATTCTAGACGAGCTCATTGTGTATTTATTCAGCGTCACCAAAAAACCAGCAGTTTACATAAACGTAACGATAATATCATTAGTATCCACTAGTAGCGGGGACAAAAAATTCTATACGGGCGTGATAAGAGATAGGAAAGTTGGGATGTTGCACTGGGGTTTTAGTGTTGGGATGTTGCACCGTGGTGTTAGTGGTAATGACGCGCTTGCTAGTTATAATAAATGAAAGAAGAAAATTTATTTATTAATGTTTTAAGATGAATCATAATTTATTGTAGCTAAGCAGTTTTATCACAATTAAAGACTTATTGGTAACTTAAGTACTAAATTATGTCTGCCTTAGAGGCAAAAGGGATTGCAAATTTCATATCACCCCTTCTGGTTATGCCCGTGTAATTCATGCTACAATGAAGCAACATTATATTGTTTATCACTCTGTATAAACTAAAAGAATCTCATTTTATTGGCTGCAATAGAAAATTAATATATTGTAAAAAAACATTCATATGTAAAGCAAAAATGTTCCATTCAGTTGTCAACAGTTCTGTGAATAGAATACAAACATAGATTAGGGGAAGAGGTATTTTATCCAGGCGGCGGTTAAGTATTATTTGAAACTCTGCCTGCAAAAGCTAATTCTCCAAAGGAAAATTTGGTGAAACTTAAAATAATGAAGAGACGAAGTTGACCCCGCCGGGGCGAGTGAAAGTTAACCGACTAGACTTTGAAATTGGGCGGCAACGAGTCGCGCACGGAGTGGATGACAATTGTGGAGCTGTGTTGGGAGCCCGCGGGCTGGTCCCTCGAGTCCTGTCTGCAAGTTCTTCCGCAGCTTGCTGCCGATATTTACTGCGCGTCGTGCCGGAGCATCGCTGCAAGAGAGGCAGGCAACTTCTCCGCTCCTTTAATTACACACACGCTCTGCTTCTCTCTCTCTCTCTCTGGAGTGTGTGTGTGGAGCGGTCCCGTCTCGGCAGGGCGACGGCGTACTTTGCCGGGGCAAGTTTTAATAACCGCCCGCGCCGCGCTGAGTTCGCGCGTCGCTCAAGACCCGCGGGAAGGTCTCGACAGTGCGCCAATTCCCGAAGCACGTAATCAAGCAAACTATCTGAACTACAGTCATTTCGTGGTTTCTTCCAAACAATTCCAAAACCCTGCCCAAGTCTCGCTTCCAGGATATTCATCCGCCTCATGCAAACACGGCTTAACAGAGTTATGGTTATTTCTACACACGTTGGGAGTTTGGCATAGGGAAAATTTCCACCGCCAGGTTCGCATTGNTTAACAGAGTTATGGTTATTTCTACACACGTTGGGAGTTTGGCATAGGGAAAATTTCCACCGCCAGGTTCGCATTGTTCTGAAACGTAACTTCAAGTTAAAATTTTGAATTACGTGAACAGTAAGAGAAACATTTTACCTAGTTACGAAGTTATTTTATTTTTGATTTATGATTATTGTCATTATTTTGTATATAGAGCGGAAAATAGAGAAAATTCTGTCCACATGTGACACTAGCGCTTGCATAGTCGCGTAAGAACTATTCATTACTAGACACTACCAACACACCTATTTTATCCCTGTTGTTATTCATATTAATTATAGAAATGAAATATAATTTATAGATATAATATAAGCAAAAATCAATATAACTAAAAATAAGTTCATTTTACGTTAACACAATTATAAAACGCTTGTGATGCATGGCATATTAAGAAAACAAGAAAGCACGTCATACAAGGGTGATTTTAAACGTTGATTGAAGAAGCATGAAGAGACCGCGAACAGACAATACGTAATGTATTTTGATGGGGTTATATTTACTGACCTGATATTTGAATGCTATGATAATGTATTACAATAAATAAAACGGTTGGTATCACCAAGTTGTTGGTTTCTTTTTGCGTATAATTATTCTTACTAACGACAAAGTAAGATCATTTTANTTCTTTTTGCGTATAATTATTCTTACTAACGACAAAGTAAGAAAATTTTAGAAAATGTTTTCTTAACTTGAAGAACATTTGTTTTGAATAACGCTGACGTGCTCAAGCAAGTTATACCTTACGAACATATAAACGAAAATATACTAACGCGTTCATTTTCCTGAAATAGTAATTTCTATTTTTTCTATAGTACTGGCGTTTGCACGTTGCCGCCTGTGTTCGGGAGTAGAAACTCTTCTGCGCCAGTTATTCAGCGAGTGCAGTTCGCTGGGGTTGCCGGGACTGCATCATTGTGCAAGCCGTCGCCTTACCAGCGGAGCGGTGACCTGCCCTTCGCAGTAGCTCCGCGTTCCGACGGCCGGCGAACTGCTTGCGAGAGTCCTTTGTCTGGGGGTGGGTCCGCCCGCGATCACTAACCAGTCTTTCACGGCGTCAGCGGCCCTGGGCGTAGTTTTAAGGCTGTTCAATACCATAAAATTATATTTTTTAAAGTCGTACCAAATATTGTTAATTCTGTACGCATTGCATGTAATGAAATTTTCCTCGGCTAAAGAAGTTTTACACTCTAAATATGTTAAATATTTCGATGCTAAATCAAAATTTTTTCTTTTTTCTGCAGCTATAATAACAAATAATAAGTTCTAGAGACGGGAAAGTTTACAATATAAACTAATCCTGTGGGCCACTGCTTGACTTATATGTAATCACCAAATAACAGTCCATGCACAGAACAATGCTAAAAGTGTGAAACGTTGATTTATATATTTAACATTTTATTACATTTTATTTATTTGTATGGCCCGTCATTTGGTAAATACATGTGTGTCACGCCGTAGCCTATGGGGTTAGTTAAATTTGTAAATTGTTTCATCTGTACAACTTAGTTAGCATTTGTTACTATCGCTGCAGCAAAACCGAAAAATAATGGATTTGACATCGAATTATTGAAAACATATGAAGTGGAAAATTATTTTATTCGAGGGAATTGGCACTGCATTTAATGCCTACAAGTTAAACAATGTTTGGGACGAACACAAAATAATTTATTTTTGGAATCGAACGCTCTTAAGATGCTGCAGAGAAGATGTCGGGGTCACAGAGTCAATGAGTTGTCAGTACGCCGAGATCGCCTCCGTGGGTCCGTGAGTTTCCACCGCAGCTAAGGCGGGTCGGGTCACCTAGGAAGGCGAAAAGTGTTTCGGGTGTCTCAAGTAAAACATACGCCTGCAAACTATATTTCTATATATGAATAATTTTCACTTAAAAAAAACACGCTTGACTAAGCATTGTTGTAACGCTAATTTTTCCAGCTGCCAAGTAAAGTAAAAAGGTGGTCGTAAATAGTTTTTTTCCTACTGCAGATGTGAAAATATTTCCAAGTGTGTTGTTTTGGATGGACGGATGTAATGTTCTACTGAAATGGCCATTGTTCCGTAGGCCTTATGTTTGTTAANAAGTGTGTTGTTTTGGATGGACGGATGTAATGTTCTACTGAAATGGCCATTGTTCCGTAGGCCTTATGTTTGTTAACTGTGTTAACATCCCTTGAGGGTTCCGTTTATTATTATGTAATTTTAATTTGAAGGTTAATTAGGTTAAACTTCACACCTGCAGTGATATTCCAAGATCTTTTGTTAACTATAACTCGAGTGTGGNTTGAAGGTTAATTAGGTTAAACTTCACACCTGCAGTGATATTCCAAGATCTTTTGTTAACTATAACTCGAGTGTGTGGTGCCCGTGTACGTAAAGAAAATGTAAATGGAATTGCAATGAGAAAATAGTTCTATATGATTTCAGCTAAGGAACGACTGAAGTTAATGCAGATAGTTGATTTCATTGATTTGTGATGTAATGTGTCAGACGTCATTTTTTTTATTCTTCTTTTAAAAAAGTAAGTTGCCCCTAATTAGAAGATTTTCATTAATGGTTTCTCTTTAATCATTAGTTCACATAATGTTGTGTTCATTCTAAATTTAATTGGTATAGGGTTTATCAGGCCCCTTATGCCAAGCGGTCAGTTGTAACAGTCGGCACACAGTTTTTGAAACGTATCCTGTCTGGTAACTACAGCATCTAGGCCTATCAGTTTAATATTAATTTTAAGACAAATGCGTACTATTCTATGTCAAGCGACTTCTTTGTTGTTTACAGCCAGAATGGCAATGCTACGACCATACCCAGTCTCCCTTACAGTGTGATCCCGTTGTTTGATACCGTCTGCACCGACCTGCGTGTATTTCCGCGGCGCACAAGTAACTAATCTTTACTGTCCACTCAAGCCTCATTGACCTCGCCCCCGCTCTCAGCCATCTGGGTGCACATCTCCAATGGCCGGACCGACAACACCCCTAACCATGTCAGCACACTGTGATCCCGTTGTTTGCTCGCGTCTGCACCGACTGGCGTGTATTTCCGCGGCGCACAAGTCAAATACGTAACTAATCACCCAATCACCCACGCCCTAGGCGAGGCTGAAGCCGTGCTCGAACTTCCAACCAGCACTCAAGACATCCATTCTGGCAGGTGTCTTGTCAACGACTCTCCTCGACCTTCTACTATAGTCGAAGAGCGCTTTCTTCACCCTTTTTGAATCTTACGTTCTAAAAATCACCCCATGTATAGCATGTTAGACTATTTCCTAAACATGCAATGTGCCACAACCGTTTTATACTTCTCTTTATGTAAAATTGCCTTATTTTGGTTGNAGACTATTTCCTAAACATGCAATGTGCCACAACCGTTTTATACTTCTCTTTATGTAAAATTGCCTTATTTTGGTTGAATGCATATTTAACGTTTATTATTTCATCTATAAATTACAATAATTAATTTATAATTAACATGAATAAAGACAGTGAGATAACAGGTGTGTTCGTAATGCATAGTAAGAAATAGTTCTTATGCGAAACATTAAAACAGTGCGCAATCTCTGTGGTGTAATTTCCTTGCTTTGTTTGCACTAGGTGGTGGAATATACGAGAAATAGAACTTAGGCAAGGATTCAGAAAAGTTGGAAGTAGCCGTGAATGGACTATATAACCTGTGCCCTCGCGCCACGCACCGCAGGCTGCTGATTGGCAAGACGCCCGCGGGCCGGGTCAGTACACCGCAACACACACACACTCACACACTTGTTACAAGTAGGGCCGCATCGCCCCAGCGAAAACTGCACGATTCGCTGACGCGCGAACGCTGAACGCCGGGACAGCCTGTGCCCTCCGCGAGTTGTCAGCAACACACACACACACACACACACACACACACACACACACACACATACACACACACACACACGCACGTTAATGCCCTACCGTCTTTACATTTCCAGGTCTCGCAACTTCCTCAGTCGCTGCAAAGCTAACTGAGCACAGAACAGCGACAAATCTAGAACCTCGAAAATTACAGATTTAAAATAAGAAATTACGCATACTTACTTGGTATCAATGATCTTGTGTCATATTTGACCATTTATTGCATATTAAATGATTCTTAATGTCGCCCTTCGAATACTGTGCTGATATTCCATTAAGGAAGCACAAAATTATTAAATCATTATAATTATTTTTTTTCTCTTTTTTATCAAGTTACCTAAGATCCTTCAAGACATGATACATGTTAATGAAATATAAATATATTAACGGATTATCACGCCAGAAGCATAAACAGTTCATCTAGCAGGTGAAGTAATAAAGAACACGCCCTAGGAAGATTCAAACATTAGCACTAACCAGAGATGAGAGTTTAGTAAATATATTCCACAAACCCAAAAGTTTAATATTGCAACAAAAAATGAACGAGTGCTACAAAGAATGAAAAGTGCCGAAAACTCAAATAAGTGGATTGAGTAATTTTTGATTTGAAGAAGCTGTGTTTCCGAAGGGTGGGTGATTACTTCGTAGATTGCGTTTCCAACCTGTAGATCTTTGTAACGTCCTACAATAAAGACTGTCATATCTCTCTCTCTCTCTCTAACCGAGCAAAATTGAGTTATTGTAGCACGGGCATGTATGTATATATTTTTCCCATGTTTGAATTATGTATTTAAAAAAATTATTACCATTACACTTAGACTCATAAATAAACAGTTATACAAACTACGAAAAGTAGCTTGCGAAAACACAGAGCACATGTCGATACAATCGAATCATCATGTTGCTTGTCGGTTCGTTCCATCCCTTTATTATAGAAACTATTGTATAGTAAATACATTGCATATAAGTATAATTGAGTCTATGTGAATGTAATATTAGTGAAAGTGTTATTTTGCCAATGTATTTGGTAACACGGAATCTGAAGGCTTAGATGTTTTTATTATTACGTTGTATGATCATATCATGTTTTTACACTGGAGAGAAAAAAAACAGGTATAGGCATGCGTATGCAAATGACAGGGTAATGGAACCAATTCGAGTAAAGCGATGCGGTCGGCAGCGCCTATATAACACAACAAGCGTCTGACAAAGTTGCTAGATCGGTTACTGCTGTTACAATGGCAGGCTATCAAGAATTAGGTGAGTTTCACGTGGTGTTATAGTCGGCGCACGAGAGATGGGACATAGCATCTCCGAGGTAGTGATACAATTTGGATTTTCGTGTACGACCGTTTCACGAGTGTACCGTTAATATCGGGAATGCGTTAAAACATCAAATTTTCGACATCGCTACGGCCGAAGAAATATTGTAAATGAATGGTACAAATGACGAATGACGAGAATCATTAAACGTGACAGACGTGCAACCCTTTCTCAAATTGGAGCAGATTTCAATGGTGTGGCATCAACAAGTGCCAGCGTGCGAACTATTCACCGGACCATCATTCATATGAGCTTTCGGAGCCGAAGGCCCACTCGTGTACCGTTTTTGACTGCATGACACAAAGCTTTACACCTCGCCTGGGCCCACCAACACTGCCATAGGACTGTTGATGACTGGAAACACGTTGCCTGGTCTGACCAGTCTCGTTTCCATTTGTATCGGGCGGATGGACGTGTACGGGTATGGAGACATCCTTATGAATCCATGGACCGTACATGTCAACAGGGGACTGTTCAAGCTGGTGGAGGCTCTTTAATGGTATGGGGCGTGTGCAGTTGGTGTGAAATGGGACCCATGATACGTCTAGATACGACCCTGACAGGCAACAGATACGTAAGCATCCTGTCCGATCACCTGCACCCATTCATGTCCATTGTGCATTCCGACGGACATGGACAATTCCAGCAGGACAATGCGACACCCCACACGTCGAGAGTTGCTACCGAGTTGCTCTAGGGACACTCTTCTGACTTTAGACACTTCAATTGGCCACCTAAATCACCAGACATGAACATTATTGAGCATATCTGGGATGCCTTGCAACGTGCTGTTCAGAAGAGATCTCCATAGCCTCGCACTCCTATGGATTTGTGGACGGCCCTGCAGGATTAATGGTGTGATATGCCTCCTGCATACCTTTAGGCATTAGTTGAGTCCATACCACATCGTCTTGCGGCTCTTCTGCTTGCTTGTGGGGGCCCTAAACGATATTAGGCAGGTGTGCTAGTTTTTTTGGCTCTTTAGTGTATTTCCAATCGATTGCATTGCACAACAGAACCTGTCTATTCTCTGTTTATTTAACTCACATTCTTTGGATTTAACATATTTTAGAATTCTAAAGAAAATGCAAATGGCTGACATCGCGATTTCAAAAGCTGTTATTTTCGTATTTCAGGTGCAAAACCTGTTGTAAGAATAAAATATTTCTAAATTAAATAGCTTTGGTAAAAATAAATACTTTTTTTTTCCCGACTTATTACAATTATATTTAAAATTGTGTGACATTTCTGTCATCTTCTATACGTTTACCTTGATTCCCTTCATTTTAGTTGACCTGGAGATAACGGCTTTTGCATATGGGCTACTTGGTTGTTTGTGGTTTATTCAAATCGTAATTGAAAATGAAATATAACCTATTTAAATAATATCGAATACAAAACATTTTTTTTTAGACACACTCGTTGAAAAAATTTCCAATTTGGTAAGAAAGTTTACTCCCACTCGAATACAAATAAATTATGCTTATGATCCATAAGTGTAACTCCCTTTTTCCATCATTAAATTAAGTAAGACGTTTTGAGAAAGAATATTTCCTATTGTGGAAAAAGGAAGATGAAATGCTTTATTTAATGACTATTTGGTGAGAAATAAATAGCTGTTGTGGTTGTTTCGAATACGCGGACTTTCTAGTGACACAAACCAAAATAAGAAAAAAAATTTTTTTTTTATAGCAGGACGCAATTAGGGGTTGCTGCTCACTTTTTGCACACGCCTTTGCTTCTATAATGTTTTGTAAATATGTCGTTACCTATATACCAACAATTTAGTCGTTTGCGATTATAAAAATTCACTTTTCAAAAAAGATTTAGGCGGCTTTAAACAACGAGGTCTGGAGAACCCATGAGAGTTAAGCAAGGTTGGTATGGAGCGGCGTCGGAAAGAAGGGGCGGGTTAGACGTGAGATCCCTGCGGCATAGTCCAGTACGATTCCCATATGTAAAGTAAAGTTCCGGGAGCGCCCACGCCGGGAATCGAACCCCGTTCGCCTAGGCAGGAGACAAGTAGACTTACCACTTCACCACCGTGGCCCAGGCTATGGAGAGAGATTCAGTTGTAATACATCCGAACAACGAGGTAGACTGACCCAGTCACCTAATGGACCGAGCAAATAACGGTAACGAATTCAAAATTTCTGTCCCTGGCTAAATCCCTGAGCCGCTCTGACCTCTCTACATCACCGGAGGGCGTGTAGCTAGATTAATTAAAAGAGGAATATAGGGGCGTTGGAGAGGCGACGTGATTAGCAGGCGAGAGGTAATTTGCAATACATCAGTGACAGCGGCAGAGATCCGCTACTGGACATTCGCGAAGCGGTCATTTCCTGACAGCTGATTGGTCCGTCCGAGACTGATGCGACGTAGGAAATGATTTATAAAGGTTAGGAGCAGGGGAGAAGGCGTGGTAGGAGAAGGCCTTCATTTGTCTCGCTTAATATCAGTTTATTGTGTGTTGGACTGGGATTCTCGTCTTAAGCTACCAAGACTTACATTGATCCGAAGATAAAATCAATATCTCCTATGCACCAATATAAATGTCTGTTACGCGTACAAATATCTTTATCTGAGCAGCGTACACTAAATTCAAAACAGTCATTTTGACTAGTTAATTCGATTTCAAATGAACTCTAAGGCCCCAGGGGGAACAAAAGATTATTCCGCTGGTAAAACTCAATGTTTGGCAAGCTGGGGAAAATAAGTTTTGACGTGGGTGTGATTTTTATTAGCGAAAGTATTATTTTCATAACTAAATTAGATATTCTGCAATGCTAATGTTTTCAACAAGACACATGTACCTAATAAGAAAAACGACAGGATAGGTCGTAATTCCCAAAATGTGGCGTTTATCTACTACAGTCTATTTGGAATATGTTCACACTTTTTTTAAAGAAACATTTAAAAAATCACACTAGAGATTGACGAGTTTGGGTGTTTCCTAAATACGTCAAGTGTAACAAGCGGTTTATGCTTTCGTTAATACAAAATTATTTAATTTCAGATTAAATTCCAGTTTTACTTATAATTTATTTATAAATTTTAATATCTAATATATAATTTATTTGAATAAAAACAGCGCAAATTTGGTATGTTGGTATTGCCTAATACGGAACGGTTCTCATGAAAATTATTATTCATTTGAGTGCCCACGAATACGCTGAGTTGTCCCTTTCATGAGACTTTCCAGCCTTTGTTACGCTTTGTTTCCACGAGGCGTAGGAATCGCCTGGCAGAATGTCTTCACCAGGTTTTAATAAAAATTGAAGGTCACCATGAATGGACTATGGTTTATGTGTGCTCTTTCTCAGCACATGTTGTTACACGTATCTTTTTTATCGCGTAGTTTCCTTCAGTTCCTGCCTTTCCTTTGCAGCATGGATCACTGTACTTTATTATATATATTGATTTTCGCCATTTTTGTTCAGTATTGAATCGTGACTACTCTTTCGTTATAATATTATTTTTTTCTGTTTGCAAACTGTTGCGATTTTATTCAGAGCTGGAAAAAAGTGTAAGGGAACTCTTATTTAATTCCTTTATATTTTTTAAAATTATATAATCCATTATGAATAAATATTTCGGCTAATATTTAACTGATATTTATAAATAATTTGAGAATATATTTTAAATGTCGCATATAGTTTTTTTTTTGAGGGGCGGCGGTGGCGTGGTTTGCTGAAAGTTGAAAATATTCATTCAATTGTTACGGTTATCATTTTAAATAAAATCAGTTTAATAAACAAGTAGAAATCAATTAGAGCACAATAATTAATCCTTCAAAACAAAAGCCAAAATTCACTTTATTACAAAGCGATAAGTTTGTTTGTAATTAATTTAGTAACTTTACGCACTCGACACTATTTTCTGTTTCTTTGTAGCGTAAAAATTTATATAAATAAATATATATATATATAAATCTAAAGTACTTCTAAAAATTAATGCGAACACAGTTGCATTCATAATATTTTTACGATTCCGTCGGTTTATCTTACAATACCAACGACATATTAATTAATTCAAAATCAACATCTTTATAAATTTTATTAAAGATACAAATACCATTTAAAAAAAAAAGCCAATAATTTGCTAAAATGTTAATGAAATAACTCGAAAACTATTATTGATGGATCTATATTTTGTCAACCTAGCTCACCAATAATGTTGAAACTGACAATACATGTTATTATTGTTTATAATCCTATACAAAATCACTTATTGAAAAGAGAGTTTATTGTGGGGAAACACATATATATATTCATACATAGGCTTTTCACGCTAAAGGGAGCA
This sequence comes from Clitarchus hookeri, assembly GCA_002778355.1. Classification (NCBI taxonomy): domain Eukaryota; kingdom Metazoa; phylum Arthropoda; class Insecta; order Phasmatodea; family Phasmatidae; genus Clitarchus; species Clitarchus hookeri. Next base: position 16,433 of record NQII01012809.1, read on the forward strand.
CTTTAGAAAGCCCTCTCATTTGGAAAAATAATAATCAATAAATATATTACATTGCAGCCTTAGACGTTAACTTTCGAGTGTGGTGGAACATATACACTGTTTTTGTTACTTACATGAAAATATTTATTTAAAAAAGTGGTTAACGGATAAAAAATGGCTGAAAGGAAAAAGTAACTAGAGCCTCAAAAGTGCTCACTTTACCGTGAACATCCTATACTCAGATATACAAATACAAACGTGATATCACCAGGCTACCTAATATCTTCATGAAATATTGTTCCACCCGTGACGAAGGTATTGACAGAACTCAGTTAATTGATTTCATGTAAATAATTGATTCGACATTTTTAAGGACCATCGTTTTAGTAAAATAATATTTCACGTGTTAACAAACGACAGGTCACACATCTTGTTTACCGACTTTGGTTGCGACAGAACCAATGCATCTCGAGATATTATCACGTCGGCGGGTGAGAGTGGGGGACAGAATGATTTGGAGGTAAACAGTTCTGTACAGTCATCGTTTTCGTATCCGAATAATAAAAGTAGTAAAAATAATACTTCCTCAAGGGTAGGTTGTAACAAGGGATGTGGGTGGTGTGTGTTCCTAGTTACCTAAGTGCAAATTAAATACTAAATGTTTGGTCCATGGCACAATTTAATACACGTAAAATAATAGTAACAAAGCGATCAAACTAGTTTACAATTTTAAAAACATTGCTATTCACATACTGCATGACATATCAAAATTATCAAAACTGTCACGGCCGAAGATTCAACAAAATGAATCCAAAATGGAATTAATTGACCAGCTTTCATCTCTAGTACCTAACAATGTTTAAACATGGATAACGATACTTTTAACGAGATATTCGTTTAGACGAGCAACCTGTTCTCATTTAACAAAACCCGGAGTCGGAACATAATAATTTAGTGCTCTACGTGAACGAGTAAGGTACACGACATTTCTACTGATTGTGCTGGCCCCAGAACGTATACCAATTAACTCCACCTACATGACAGACAATAAATGTTACTTATCTACATGGTAATGGACATCTCTTCGCCGTCTGCTTTGATCGAACATCTTATCACTTGAATACACCAAGCTCAAGCGATCAAGTTAAGTATTAATAAGCTCGCGCTTACCTTTCACGGGAATAGAAAGAGCTTTGTCAGTGTTTTTTCGATCATCATACTGCTGATCGTACGGAGGAAAGCGGAAACAAGTATTGCTAGGTGCGCGCGGGAGTGAGAAAGAAACTTGCGCACGGTCCCGCTCCGGACGCATATTTACAAATGCGTCACTCAGCAAATATCGCAGACCATCTGTGACACGTTCCTTCCGCGGTGATTAGCGTGAAGAATAGTGCTGACTGCGTTCGCAAAGGAGAGCTCGTTGTTTCTAAAGATCGCGGCCAGCTGCTCCTTCCGCGTCGACAGATCCCCACTAAAGAATTCCCTGAAATTAGTGCTTTACCAGCCATGGCCAACTTNAGCCGCTCCTTCCGCGTCGACAGATCCCCACTAAAGAATTCCCTGAAATTAGTGCTTTACCAGCCATGGCCAACTTAAGTTGCGTATCGGAAGAGAAAACCATGAATAAACTACGGAAGAATTTATTTATATAATACTGAAACGGATTTCTGCTAGGACAACAGTTCTGGTTCAAATCGGTCCAAGAAACAAATATACAGGTATATTATTCATAAAGCTGGGATTAAATAATACATAAAATCTTTTTAGGTTTTATTGTGTAATTTTCCTTGTTTAGCAATGTCATTACATGAATTATGAGAGAAACTAGCTGAATACTTCCTGGGATATAGGATTTTACCTTTATTAATTAGGGTTGTACAATTTTCAAAATTCCGAGAATGTAAATAAGCACAATTTAATGATCCAATGTTTTTATTTTTTTTATGGAGAGAGATTATGTGTACTATTTCTTGTCTTTCAGAAAATAAAGGAAATAAAAATTATAAATTTTTTTTATTATCAAAATTCATCGATTTTCACTTCTTTTCGAACCATTGAAAATAATGTACTAGATACATAGATATTCGGAAATATCGAAAATTGTTGAATTAATAATATTATTTTCAGATAAAAACCGAGAAAATAAAATTTGATTTAACTTTTATATGCAAAAAATATTGGTTTTGGTTACTTAATAAATATATCACTAAACAATTTAAAAAATTTTATCTCACTGTAAATATCTTAAAATTTTTGTAGTTTAAAGAAACTATTAACAATTTTTTTACATACACATTATACTTTGCAAAGTACTTTTTTTAATATATTCAGGAGCTATTGTGTTATTACTGTTTATGAAATATCGTCTATTTCCAAATTTATTAAATAAACTTTTGTATTTTACAACAAAACCATGAAGATTTTAGGTATAATTTGTTCCGAAATTAATAAATATTTATATATATATATATTTGACATTCTGCTTTAAATTGTTTAATTTTTCGTTTTTCCCTAATTATTACATATAATTCTTGAATAGATTTAGTTAATTTTTTTATTTTATTTTCTTTCTTGTGTTTTAAATTTGTTTTAATTTTGGTTCTCTTCTTTGTGTATGGGCAGAATAAAATAGTGTTATTTATTTAACTATTTATTTAGAAAGGTATAAGCATAATATTTTTATTTTTCTAAAAATAAAGGAAATAATACATATTTGTTTTTATTAATTCTCATTTTTCGATTTTTAATTTTTTTTTTTTGTAATATTTTCTAATATAATACACTAGATTTAAGAAAATATGCTTCCCGTATAAAAAAAATTTTTACTTTTGTTTACAGTATTTTAAAATATTTGTAATTTGTAAGTTATACAAAATTAATTGGTGAAAGATTAAAACTAAAAATAGAATAACATAATTTATAATTAAATTTCTTCTGTCTTTTTCTTTTTGGAAATATCGTTTATTTCCTTTATTTTTTTTCCAGTAAACATATTGCAATACATTTTTTTAAAACACCATCACAATTCTGTAAATTATTTGTTAACTTTTCCCACATTTTAAAAGTTGCTAAAGAACGATGAACCATTTAGAAACATTTTATTACATAAAATTAATTATAAGCTATATTTTATTCGATCGAATAAATTATTATACAATAATAAATTAAAAATATTATTTACAGTATATTTACTCTTTTTTTTTTAAATTATTCATACATTTTAGAAATTACTAAATTAAATATATTCAAATAAAAAAATGTATTTTTTTATTCTAATAAAACTAAACAATATTTATTTTGTAAAGTGATTACTACAAAAATTGTTGATTACATAAGTACAAATATAGTTGTATATAATAAGGCCCTTACAACCGGACAAGGCAATGCCATCAACGCCAAATAAAGCTAGCGAATGAATTCAATCAAATTTTGGTTGGCAATGCTTGGTGTTGGGTGTGCCATGCAGAAACAGCCAGCCACTTGGCCGCAACAGATTGGCTCAGGTTCCGTGATGTGCTGTCATTGAAGTTGTGAGCTCAACAATTTTGTGTTCATCGAAAAATATCCGATGAACACATAGTTGGTATAGCTAATGCGGCTTATGTAAATCTCAGCGAAGAGGATAGCCGGGGCAGCATCAGGAAACGAGGGTAGCGGACGACGTCACTTTCAGAAAGTAGAAAACACTATAGCGGGACCGACATGATGGGCCATCGCAATGTAGGGCCAGAATATGGACTTATAGACGTGAAGGCCTATGTTGACATTGGGATACTTGGCTACGGGGGATTCCTATGCAAGTTCGATATATAGCTTCAACACATCAAAACAAGTGATCTCAAGCATTATACCTGAAGTATGCTCAGCAATTGTTCAACATATTCGTGAATATGCAAAAATATGTAAGCACATANTGAAGTATGCTCAGCAATTGTTCAACATATTCGTGAATATGCAAAAATATGTAAGCACATAAACAAATAATTCATCTATAACCTAGAAGTTATATATCGTCTTACTTTATTTACTCTACGTCTGTCAATACATTTTTTTCTCACAGGAGAAATTTCAAAACTACATCATCCTCGTTTTCATCGTCTCATTTTTCTTTTACTAGTAAGTATTTTCAAATATTTGGGTGTACAACATAACATGGACGAATATAAAAACATTAAATCGACATTCAGGAACCCGAATAAAAATATATATATATATATTAAAAACATGTCAATATTAAAATGTAATATTTCCAAACTAGCAAACATATGAACTAGTTGACCAAATGTGAGTAACGTAATCAAATTATATACATAGGGCCACCTGATTTTCGCGAAAATTTTTACGCGAAGGCTGGGCTTCAATATCCTATGTTCACGATTGCAGTCTTCATTTGACTAATGGCCGCTTGTATCGCGTGAAGAGTGTCTGTTACATGAGTGAGCCAATCAGAACTCACTGCCACCAGTACTGACCGCGCGTCCGTTATTCGCGGCAGGCAGATAAGACACGTAGCAATTCAAATGATCCAACAACGAAAGTTCTGAACTTAAGTGTTTGGGAACACAAATTGCCTTAAAATCCTTTCGCGAAAAACTGGTTGCGCTATATATAAACTACGNGGCAGATAAGACACGTAGCAATTCAAATGATCCAACAACGAAAGTTCTGAACTTAAGTGTTTGGGAACACAAATTGTCTTAAAATCCTTTCGCGAAAAACTGGTTGCGCTATATATAAACTATGAGCCATCAGGGTTTTTCTTAGTAGATATATATCCAAGCGGAAAAATTGTTTTATATCCTGAGAAAGTGAGGAGCTGCTCGTATCAATAATACTCGCTTCTTGAGGGCTGGGTGACTTACTCTGGTATGAATTGTCGGATCGTACACACGTAGAAGTGTGTTAGGGAACATGTTTGTGATGCATATATTGTGCGAAATTGACGTATCTGTACCTACAGATGCACTTACCAGTCGTAGGCAGTGGTTTAAGTCTGATGAAATTGCGTGTGAAGACGATGGCGTACAAGTTTTGTTTATACTAACATTTTGATGTCGTGTGGTGTAATTATGAATATTTGAATATGTTTGTGCAGGCGATGAAGAGTTGAAAGAACCGGAAGCGTCATATTGGGAACCCACAGTATCTGCTGTGGTGTGGCGTGACGTACTGTCCAAGAATCGCGCTGTCAACAAGTACAACTCGGTTTGCAACCGCGGTTTTCGTCGTCTGGTAGGCCTCGTCCGCTCTTTGTGAAAACTTGAGTTTTTTTTAATAGCAGACTCTGGAGATCGATAAAGGTTTTCTTCCGTGGCCAGCTGGTGTTCGAGTAGAAGGTTCTCCGAGAAGGGCGTCACTGGTTCGTTCATCAACAGCATCGGTGTTGGTATCCTCCATTACCTCTCTTTCACTTTCATGCAGACTATTAACATTTGGTGGGGACAACTCCTACAAAACATCTTACCTGTTAGATTTTGCTTTCGTTGGGGTCATTAAAGACAATCAATTAATCTACTAAATCACTATAAAATGGAATCAATGAATAATCACAGAATCCCCGTGATGTTTCGCTAATTTAATCGGACAGAATTACTCTTCTGGAAACCTGTGAAAGGAAATTGAATGAAATTGTAAAAAGAAGCTATCACATTTATCACAGTTGTAACATTGTATTTTTTTTTCATAAATACAGTTTCATATTTCAATAGTAATTTACTTTAAAACCGATATTATTCTCTCTCCTAAGAATAAAACTGCGAGTTTGTGAGATCGAAAACGCACCTCAACAATTCTATTTATACATATATTTATTTTATATATAATTGCGAATCACATGCCTTAACCATCGAGCTACCATACTTGAGTAATGTTGAGTTATTTCAACAGTTACACATACAGTGCAATCCGCCGTTATATGATTTGTTTTTGAACGGGGAGAAAGCGTTTGAGTGAAACAGGCATTTAAATAAAAAAAATTCATTCGTTCGGTATTTATTTTATACTCTGTAAATTTAAAACTCTCAAATACTTATGGTGGGAATTTCACTGATCCTATTTTAGAGAAACTACAGCAAATAATTGTTATATGATCAAGGACCGAACGANTTATGGTGGGAATTTCACTGATCCTATTTTAGAGAAACTACAGCAAATAATTGTTATATGATCAAGGACCGAACGATCAGTTACTTAATTAATGTTAACAATTTGAGGTTCAGGCAAAATGTCTACAAATAACTATTACAGGATTTTTATTAACTAATTAGATTATTCGTCCACTCAAGTTTAGATTTTGAGGACACTCGATGTTCCCCTAAATTTATCTGTGCGAACGATTTGTCCATTGGAACCCTGGTGTCCCAAAATCGAGGCTTCGCTGTATTTTAATAATAAATACAAAACATTGGGTAGGTAAATATTAAACTATATTTTTGTTGCTTTTTACAGATTTCTTCCACTGCAGAAAAATGTTTGCTGGTTGGTCAACATTTCAAACAGAAATGGAATTTTCCGTACTGTGTTGGCGCTATTCTAGTCGCCATTGCATCGCACAGTGCCCGCCAAATAGTGGCAGTGAATATTTAAATAATAAATGGCATTTTAGTATTGTGTTGTTAGGTGCAGCAGAGGCTGATTATTGTTTTTTGTTTGCTGATGTCGATTGTCAGGGTNGCATTTTAGTATTGTGTTGTTAGGTGCAGCAGAGGCTGATTATTGTTTTTTGTTTGCTGATGTCGATTGTCAGGGTAGCATTTCAGATGTGGGCGACAATGCTTTCAGTCTCCACGAGAATGTTTAATGAAACCCTATCCAGTATAACAAAAAAAAGGGTTCAAAGAAACTTATTTCTAATTATCGCATAAGTAGGGCATGGCGTATTATTGAGAATGTTTTTCACATAATGTCATTAATATTTAGAGTCTTACGTAAACCCATTTTGCTGAAGCCTGAGACGGCTGCAAAAGTAGTTCTCGCATGCGTGTATTTCATTGCACAATTTCTCGCTGAAAAGTAAATATTCTCGTAAAATGTACACACCTCCTGGAGGTTTTGATGACGATATAGAGGGAAATACGATTCCCTGAGTTTGGCGACATTGGAACCAATAGAAACTTCCATCCTTCGAAAAGAACAGCTCGGAAAACTGCAGCAAAATATATAGCTGCAGAAGAAGAATTTGCTGAATATATTTTCACTGAAAGCTGTATGGAGAGGCAAAATCACTACGCATAACCTCATATCTTCTTTACTTTGTAATACACTCTACATACGCGTTCTAGTTTTCTTGTTCCTATATAAAATATATCTAGTCTGTAACTTGTCAGGATACAGTTATATAGATAATTATAGAATAATAGATACTAATGCCTACACTTTACTTAGACTTTGCCCGAATTCAGGTATACCTGTATACCTACGCCATTGTAAACGGCATTTCACTTGCCTTTGGGTATGTACTTGATGAATTCGGACTGTCATACCTGTTGGCTTTGGTTTAGACCATCTAGGCAGAACGCCATATTTTAAACCAGTATTTTCCTTTGGTAATTCACAAATGTCGTAACTAAAATTTGCAACTAACCTTAAATATATTATGTATTTATTTTTTGAAATGTTTTTATTGCTCAGCATCTTAACGTAACATTATGGTTTGTCAATTTTTATGCATGTGTTTGATTAAAGTTTGCATTGAAAAATTAACTGACATTAATCTAGCCATTGTTACAGGTTAGTAATGTAACAAATGCATTTAACTTAAACAACCATCGTAATGTGCTTCATTCAATATGTAGTAATTAGTTTTGTGTTATAACTATTTGTTTTTAAACGAAAAACATTACTTCATCGCTATGTACAAAAAATTAGAATGATGAATGTAAACAACAACCTTTAAGTTCCGGGAAAAGTAATTATTTCAGGCTAATTTCTACACATCCTTAGCTATAACACGTACTACATAATGTAATGCATTCTGTATAATAAACAATGTTTATAGTTTTATATGTCACACTAATCGCATTTAATATTGGCTGTCATTACCTCAATATTGGTAACGTTTTTTAGCGGAAAATGTATCCATTAAAAACTCCTTTTTTTTTTTTAAAGCGAACCACTTTGATTTATAAGCATTTCATCAGCACCACTTCCTATTTTATTTTCTTACTTCTGTCTTTCACGTTGGAAGGACGTCATTAGTTATTCCATTTTACGTACATCCGCCCCCTCACGATCCACACTTTCAGCGAACTTACTACAAGTATTCCATTTTCAAGTTCACGCTTATAATTGGCATGGGTCTTTTACTACAGACACTCTTTCTTTGTACATTTAAATTTGTCGCAATGACGCCGTGTTGTTCTTCTCCATTATTAATATAACACCATACGATGCGAACATGATACTAATGATAACAAACTCACAGACAAAACTTTATGGTGCGATCTTATTGTGAATAATAACGATATAAAAACAGGAAAGCGACGAGACGCTATCTACCGGTTATCCGTCCAACGTTGGAAGACAACATCAAACACCGTACACAACACCGACGAAGACTAACGAATGCTCTTTGATATACCGCCGAGCGACGGAACCCAAACAAATGCCAACGAATGTGTTGGGAATCGTCTCCTTGGGCGTGGTTTCACATCCACACCGCACCAACCAAGTCCAACCAACCCGTACGTTGACTTTGGTTGGTATTAGTTTGACCAGTGTGTACAGGCCTGTATGGCAATAGCGTATTCTGCAGCTAATGTAGGTAATTTATTCAATTTATCTGGAAAAAAAATTATATTTTTGTATCCTATTTATTTGTTAATCCCTGGAGTTGTTATTTGAAATGCAAAATTATTTTATTTACACACGTAGTTTGCCTCATAAGATGTTCATGCAGTAGATAGAAATGCTAGTTTTTGGACACTGGTTTGTGAGTGATATGTGAGGTAGAATTTATTTTAAAATTATTTAATTTACTCGTAGAAACAGTATTCCAGAGTCATGACTTATATATACTTATCTCGCTTCTCTCAATGGGTAAATACTGTAACACCAAACCATTAATACAATCGTATTTTTTTATTACGGTGTAATTACTTAATTACGATTCTAGGCTTTTAAGGTTCCTGCGCAATGTTTCTCATTGCGAATAGCCTTAAAATTAAGAATAGCTGCGTATGAACACGCCGAGTAAGACATTCATGGAGATACGATGATTTCAAAACTCATGTCGGTATTTGAACTACGAACCTCAAATCTCGTCGTGAACTCTATTATCGTCTACAGCTTTTCTTCAGTCTCTATTTTGTTTCCCAGACAGCACCTAATAGGTTCTGTATTTTTCATATTATCTACTTGCTCTCTAAGTTGTTGACCCAGTAGAACAGTTATAGGCTGTGTACGGTAAAGTGAGCACTTTTGAGGTCCTAGCTACTATTTCCCATCAGCCATTTTTTCATCCTTTAGCCAATTATTAAAATAAATATTGTCATGTAGGTAATAAACACAGTGTATACATTTCACCGGACCCGAAAGTTAATGTCTAAGGCTACAATAATTTATTCATATTGACTATTATTCAAAATGAAGCGCCTTTCATAAGGGCTCACTTTACCTTTAATTGCCTATATGGTGGTTTTTGGACATGGGTTTTGGGTGAGATGTGAGGTGAGTGATACTAACCACTGGCGGCGGCAATGCTGGATATGTGTGTGCTTGACCTCTAGCAACCTTGAACTTCAGTGACCTTGGTCTCCGAAGACCTGGGATTGCCTTGAACTCCAAAATACACAATGAGCAACCAAAAAAAAAAGTCTTAAAACAAAAAGTAAGTTTTTTTTTTAAATTAAAAATGTTTTGAACATACATTTAGAAGATACTGAACAACGAAAAGAAAAGAATTTGAAAAGAAGCCTCTTGCCGCTATCTATGTACCGTTATATTCCTGGTGCCTTGATATCCCATGTTACTTGCTAACTGTCATTGAACATTTTACGCAAGCTACATTCTAAGATGTGTCAAGTACAATTTACTTTTACGCATTGGGTATAAGCAGACTATCTTTCGAACGGTTGAAGTCTTATAACGTCTGTTTATATTTGATTTGCCGATAGCACAGGCATATGTCGTGGAAGAACACTAGCGGTCAACAATAATATAATACTCGACCTTCCGAATGCGATTCCGATACGCTGTCGCACTACCAAAATAGCTTTAAACAATTTAACTTTTTTTTTTTTTTTTTTTACAAATGACAACGATTTATGGCAGAAAAATTAAAAAAAAATTGTACTAAATGTTGTGCAAAGGGACATTCGATGAACTTCGAATCGTAGTGTATATGTGAGTAAAACTAATTTAAAGTAGGAATATGGGTGAATTTTGTATTCTTGGATAAATAAATATTTTTTAAAACGTTGGAGCGTTTTTTATTTCCTTTCGTTTATTTACAGCTTCTGATGCTATAAACAATAAATATGGCTGTGCGTGTTTTATTGGTTTTGTCAGCATCTCTTGGTAGTTCGTGTCCCGGAAAAGGCAGAGGGGCGGGAGAGAAGGTCGTGGATGTCTGTTTACACCGCCGGAAGGCGGACTGGACCGGTCTAATCCGATATTCCTTCCCCCCTCGGACTTCCGGATTTAGGAAACAATTTCCGTATATTTCTTGTTATGAATATCTGGGGAAACAGTTGCGATGTGATGAAAAACGTACTAGAAAATTCGTAGGAAAATTACCTTTTAAACATATACTGCATCAAGCGAACTTTATTATTCCACTCGGAATAGCAGGTTCAGTTTTAATTTCTACGATGTGACTCCGTGCCAGTGTAGCTGTTTATTAGGCGGTTGCAAGAGAAACTGAGTAATACATTTCTTAATCAGCAGCTTTGTACGGGTTTTTACTGGATTTCGTCGCTCCATTCGTGTGCCTGTTTTCACTGTACTTGAACGTTGTTCTTGAGCGCAGAACTTTAACAATCAAAGTTATGACATAGCAAATTTTCTTTAATTCAGAAATTTAGGGGATGTTAAAATTATTGTTTTTTTAATCTCATTAGTTTAGTGTCAGTTGTTTTATTTCTGTAACCTCTGATGTCTACAAAATATGCGCAGCCCAATAATGGCGAAGCTCTCAAAAACCTGTACACATTATTTGTTATTTTTTTTNGATGTCTACAAAATATGCGCAGCCCAATAATGGCGAAGCTCTCAAAAACCTGTACACATTATTTGTTATTTTTTTTTCAAACCGTAGATTGTTAACGACATGTGGTAGCAGTGATACTATTTCGCTCGCCATATGAGAATGTTGCAATAACTCGAACCTCATACGGCCACGTAAATACCATCACACAGTATATTGCAATATTGCTGACATATTGCTATTCATTTTGATAAACACATGTTTTTTCNACGTAAATACCATCACACAGTATATTGCAATATTGCTGACATATTGCTATTCATTTTGATAAACACATGTTTTTTCCAATTTATCGAAGCATTTCGCATAGATTGAATTAAATGTAATTTAATTTATTGAATTAAGAAATACACTACGTCATTGTTCAGCCATACTGGGAAGAAATGCAGCATGAAATAATACCGCTTTTACATTATTTCTCGGGAACTACTTATTTGCAAGCCACAAAATTTAAAATGTGCAACATAGTACACAATGCTCAGTGCCCTTAATAAAAATGTTTGGCATTATTTAATATAAGTGATGGAGTTATTAGGAACTATTAGTGATAAATGTCTTTAGCAGTAACATTTTATCTTCATCACACATAGTTACATGTATTGAAGATTATTGTGTTTGCAGGCACACGACACAACCAAATGCACGGACTAATATGTCGCATCCACACACCACTCTTCTTCGCCATCAAATTTTTATTTGCAGTCAAATTTAAAGCTTTATAAACCCGCCGGACGTTTTCCTTTGTCACGTTGATAGAATGTTTGTATGCAATGAACATTAAGAACATTGGATGAAAGCAAGACAACGTCACAACCATGAATGCGAATGAAGGGAATTTTAAGCAGCAGCGAGTCCCACAGAAGAAATATGAGATTAAATATGTACTATAGTACACTCATGGTTACTTACAACTATTCTGAAGCCCTGCTGAAGTTCTACTTCCAGGGTATTCCTACACCTCATGCAAACAAATCTCAACAGGCTCTTAGAAAATTAAACAAAATTAGACCACAGGGTGCCGAAATCGTGCAAACACACTTAAAAATATTCTGCATAAAATATACTAAGTATAACATACACACATTTTTTCCTGTTTTGTTCATGTAAATT
>NQII01012810.1:1808-23611 GCA_002778355.1 Clitarchus hookeri
AGAAAAATATATACGTAGTTTTAGTTCACATGACTTGTTTTATTTGTTTTTGCACAAACTCTTTTTTTCATTGTCATACTTTTTTCATACGGCTATTTTATATCACAACCAAAACAGAAAGTAATTTGATAAACCTTTATATAATAACTAGCATTTGCCCGCGAATTTGTGCACATGGAATTCTTGTTTTCGTTACAATATTTTTAAATTAGTAACTACGGCATAAAATAGAATACATATTTTAAAATAGAAAATTGAATAAAGTGCAAGTCCAAAAATAAGATAATTTTTTGAGCCTGAATTTTTTTTTTCCATGCAAACTTTGAACACTTATTTTACCCCTTTGAGAGTGGAATTTTGAAAAATCCCTATATAATGAATGTTTACTTCAAACTTCATGCTTCTATGGCCAATTGTTGAGGCTGCATATTTTTCCTACGTACTAATATTTAACCCCAATTTTGCTCATTTAGGGTTTGATTTTTGAAAACCCCTCCTTTGTGGCTGAATGCATTACATAAAGAATATTTCCGCCAATTTTCGCGATTCTAGGGCTAATGGTTGAGAGTGGGCTTTAATATGTCATTCAGTCCGTTTTTTCTTTCATCTACTTTACCGATTTTAAGACACACTTGAACGCCCTTTAAAGCTTTTTAACTTTCATCTAACCGAACAGTTGTTTAATATATACTGTATGTGTAATAAGTTGAAAATCTTCGACTTCGTTAACTTATATTTAGCTTGTGGGGCAAACTGTTAAAGATATGCACTGCGAATCAGCACTAGAGAGCAGAGACAATCGTGGGGTAATTTCAGCAACAGATTGTGGGCATGTGAGATATACTNTACTGTATGTGTAATAAGTTGAAAATCTTCGACTTCGTTAACTTATATTTAGCTTGTGGGGCAAACTGTTAAAGACGTGCCCTGCGAATCAGCACTAGAGAGCAGAGACAATCGTGGGGTAATTTTAGCCACAGCTTGTGGGCATGTGAGATATACTGGAGACTAACCCTCATCTATGTAACTGTCATGTGCAGATCTGGCGTGGAAACCAGAATATATTTGGGTGTTTGTTACTCAATTACGTAGTAAAGTAGTAAACAGTAGGATCACAACCACTTAATTCACACAACAGCGAGATGGCGGCTTAAATTCAGTTAACAGAAACCCACACTTAAAACATTTTTATTTAAAAATAAAATGGACATAAAGTTTAAATTCAACACAATTTTCGCTTTAACTATTATTTGCAGCAATAAATAGCAATTTATTTAAAAGTTCGTTATTCGAAAACAAAGTATAACATACCATCTTGATGTATGTTTGTGTGACGGGGTATATTTAGGACTCAATAACTGGTATTTATGTTTCCCGAAACGCTCTACTGTGAAAATCATTAAACAGTAACGTGGAGAGCATAGCGCATAAAGTGATAAACAAATTGCACCTACGCTTTTATTTCCATCTAGAATTAATCAAATGTTTTCAAAGGCATTCTACACGCGATTACGTGTTTGCAGTGAATTTTCAGGTATAGGAAATAAAACTGCACCTGTGATACCCGGTTCACGCGAGACATCCTGCACCTCATCCCGCACTTAAATAATTTCTTTTTCACAAAAAGTTCACAAATTTATTAAATAATTTGGTATAAAGGAAAACTAANAGGAAACTTATTTGCGCGGGACTAAGTATACAATATTGTCTCGTGTGCACCGGGCCTTAAAGTGGAAATATTTTAAGTGAAACAAAATGTCAAATGTTGAAGGCGACGTGTACCTGAACATAATATCAGCAGTCGTAGTGAAGAAACGTCGTGCAACGTGGTGGGGACTTCCGCTAGTCCAGATAACTTCATTTCTTGTTCGTGTCTTCAGTGGCTGGCTGGAGAGTATCTGTAGTTACCTTAACAATGCACAACACTGACTGCGGCGTCGTTACGGAGCTGTTGATATCTCTGCTAAGAGCATGTGCCTTGTTACGTCGTGTAGTCTGTGTTAAGTACGGTTTGACAATATGACAACTGCAAGATGTTTATTGTCACCGAGTATTACCACTGTGATGAGGATAGACGAATAATAATAAAGAATATTAATACATTTTAACCATTTGTGATATTCCAATTCATGACATTCTATGCAGTAAAAAAGATTACAAACTTTTGCGATGTATGAATTTGTAAATAAACGTTCAGTGTTTGTTGTTTACGTACACATAGCACTGTTTTGCATATACATTCTACATTTAGGGAGACAATGCGATTACTGTAGCTCCATGAAACACCTTTAATGACAATGTTTGTATCACTCACCTGTCATTCTTTCACACACGAGCTATATTTGTCACCGCGAGACTGTGTGTTACATCTGATTCTAGACATGCATTCGGATAGCTTGGATCTTCTGACGCTTAATACATTAATAGTATAAGATTACAGATTTCATAGCCTATTTGTATGTAAGCTTTGGAAAACTTGCGTTTGGTTTCTACACAGGCACATCCGAAAGAGAAACAAAAAGTTCCCGTTGTTTGCAGTAAAGAAAATTATGATAAATAATATGAGTCAGACACCTGGTTTTCTGTATTAAAGTCCCGCAAATTTCAGCAAATTTATTAAATGTCAGTAATCCTCATGTAGAAATAATTTCAGATATGCCTTCGGGCTGATATATAATTTTCAATATTTTCAATATTATTTCTCTAACACAATGCACAAGTGTCAGATATTTATTAAAAGCATTTTAAATTTACTTTCGTTTGGCATCGAAGACGGCGAGGATCTTGAGACGAAATGTGTTCTGTCTTGAAATATGGCTTTGGCACTCGGGCGACCCACGGTCCAGGGCTGGTTAAGATCTCAACATCTACGGACTGCCAAAATGTCTGGATTCGAGAACAATGCAGACTGCATTTTAAAGGAAAACATTCCGAGTTGCGACTTACCGATACGAAGACAAAGTGGAACTGGTCTTGTNTATACGAATAGAAAGTGGAACTGGTCTTGTGCATAGCAGCCACCATGGCGCCACCATCCACAGTAATGCCACGATGTCGCGGGTAATTTGAACAAGTTCAAACGGACCCATGGTCCAAACATCCCGCTATAGTCTCTACTGACCGACCTCCGAGGACACCCACAACCAGGCCAGTCGCAATGAACCTTCCACTGGTTCCATGACTGACCTCGTCAAATACTTTAACCCAAGAAAATAGCACAGTGGAGCTGATTTAAAATTTTGAATATGTGGGAGGTCTTCACACAAACAACACAAACTTTTTCTAGCCACATGGTGCGTACAGTATAATTCATCAAATAATTTATACTTGCTGCCAATATGGCAAAAATTAATGGCACGATTGAAACGATTGTACAAGTTAATCAGATACAATTTTTGTGCGGCATAATTTCATACAGTTTTGTCTGCGTGATAGCAGGCGTCAACATTATTATGTTAGCTAAAACTGTTACATTTACCATGTGAGGCAGACTCAAAGTTTGTTACAAATTCTCTCCAGTATAAAACCCTCTCGAAAATCGTGACAAATGTGGCTGAATTAACTACATCAAGGAGTCTCACCCGATCTCCTATTCTACATTCCTTATCGTAATACTCCTTCCTCTTTTTTTTGCCTCGCAAACTCACGTGTCCGAGANGGATCACCTATTCTGTATTTCTTATCGTAATACTCCTTCCTCTTTTTTTTGCCTCGCAAACTCACGGGTCCGAGAACAAAACGTACTGACCCGCAAGCCTTTGCTTACCTGTAAAGGAATATTAGCAGTGCAAAAAATACAAGTTATTTCCCCTATTTCTCTCTAACGGTCTACATATAAAACATGTTTCTTTAAAATGACCAAAATTAAAATGCCGCAACAAATACTAAATAAACACCTCACAGGAAGTTTAGTATATTGTGAGATAAGGCAGTTAGTTTGGGTGATAGGAGTATTGTAGTTCTTTTGTGAACAACAGTGCTGTACGTCACTGCTTCTCCATTACCTTCTGATCAGCCATGTAATATTTTCGCTATGATGCCATTAACCTTCCAGATTGAAGGAGTGATTCGATAAATTTATAGATGGATGATTTTATCAGTGTTTAAAAGTAACCAAAAATCTTTTTGTAGGTTAATTTAGCTTGTCTTGATGACTGTTATTATTTATAATTTTAGAAGTACACAACAGGTTTAACTTAATCGAATCCCTCTTCAATTCCATGCCAGGTGTTGTAATACTTAATGTTTTAATACGTGCCACAGTTAAAGTTCTGCAATAATTACATACTCGGTTGTCACGACCAATGAGATGTTGAATTTGTGTTCACTGGGAGAGACGTGAGAAATTTGTAACCTGGAGAAATTTACCGGTGAAAGCGTATGTTAACTACAAGGAATATTATTGGACACTATGTCTCGTGTACATTGCTGGTCAAACATTACACTGCGAAACTTAAAATATCGGGGACACACGGGCTGAATGAATTAAAGGTGTGTGCCTGGATCGTCTAATAGTGGATTGTTTCCTAATCATCGCTCTCCTTTATTATTCTCTATGTCATATGAATGACTGACTGAGCTGAGCAACGGTCCAGAACGCAGTGATGTAGATTATATGTTCCTTTCTTAAATGTAAAGGTGGCTGCTGTTGGGTGTTTCCTAGTGAGGTGCACTCCCTGTACGCGCGTGTCTCACTCTTCATCGCGTTGTTGCTTATTGTGTGACGCAGTCGCGTGTGGTGTATACATAGTTGTATCCATGTTGTACAAGAAAGTTTCAAAACGTTTAGTAATTTATAATTAAACTTAATATACTTCGTTATTTCATTTACACATACAGTACATTTGGAGTGGGTGAAAGTGAAAATAAATAATGGGTTCAACTTTTTATTCAACATGTGGTGACATATAAAGTTTTACAAAGTCTGCATAAAATTCCGACAGTGAGGAATGACGTCTTTTAAAAATAAAATACCAACTGGAATGTGTTAATTAATGATATTCTTTCCCTGTTCGTCAAGACTCTGTTGTGAAGAGTCACTCTACCGAGCGAGGTGGCGCAGTGGTAAGTCACTGCACTCACACGCGCGGCTTTGATTCCCGGTCCACCATTCCTGTTTTCAATTTTCCATGTTTTCCCGAAAACCCACAACAGGCCGTGGCCGATACAGTTCCCGTTCCTGCTCGTATGAGCAAATTGTTCTATCTCTAATGACCTCTCTGTCGACGAGACGTTATGACCCACCTAACTACCTTCACTCTACTTTCGATGTGTCATGACGTATTTGATCCAAATTCTGTTTACGTTTGTCAAGAACATGTGATACGGTATGGAAATATAATAAAGGCTTCTTAGAAACAAGTCACTGTAGATTACTTCAGTACATTCACGACACATTTGCACTCTGAATTACTGCCTGGTGTTTTTTCTAGAGAAAATAATTACAGTATTTGTAAAATTCACTTTGATTATAGTTATCACATATAAAAGCTGCAGTCCGGAGAAATGAGCTACTCTCTGTCTCATATAACTTGGCAAGATCATGACAATCAGTGAGTGGCATCTTGACGTGCAAGAAACAAAGAAAGTGCCATTTACAAAATCCTGTATCAGTTGATGCATTGACGAATGATAATTAATGTTACGTTGGCTATTCTGACTGCACTGCCTTCGCACATCAGACAAGCAGAAAATACGCGGAGAAGAAAGAGTTCCTAGATGAATCAATACATTTTATTTAACATGGTGACAAAACAGCTGTTGTTAGTGTTACAAACTAAACTTCGTGCTAAAGCAGTAATGGAAAGGTGTTAAAAATTTAATACAAATTAAAGCGGCCCGTATCCAAATGAAACGCAACTTCAAACATGGGGAGTTATGTTTGCGTCGTATCCCCACTCACCTAGCCATTCATACATGCTTGATATTAATTCCAAAAGCCTACGGAAATATCGCAAGATAATGTTGAATTATTTTTCAAATAATTTGTCGAAATATATTTAAAACTTGTGTCATTTTGAGCCAGTAATAGGAGAAAACTAAACTTTTAAAAATACGTGATCAAGAGGCAGGCCAACGTGCTGCTATCTGTTGACGAACATGCTCGGCTCACAACACTCCCTGCCACGCCATCTGTTACGACACGCCCTGCCACGCCATCTGTTACAACACGCACTGCCACACCATCTGTTAACCAGCTCCCGAAACACTACCAGCCAAGAAAACATAGCTTTCGTGTGTAAAATAACAAATTTATAAACGGATACCAATTGTTTCATTTTTCACGGGCTCTGTATAATTTCTAAAGTAACACATGTATTGCCATGTATAGCGATTTTTATTACTAGTAATTTATGTTGGGCGGTAATCGTACGCCTACGTCCAATTACACGCCATGTTCTTATGTTCTCGTAAACCCGCCTCTCTGTTGTACTATGGCTAAATTAGCTAAATGTTAATAAAATGAAGAAAGTGGGTACACGGGGTTAGTTATTAAGCAATTTTTACGTTATTCTACGACACATATTTCCAATTCGAGCTGTTTAGTCTCAGTAATAGCAAAATGACTGCTTTGAAAAAGTCGTTGGTGAGTTGTTGGCGGATGAAAGAGCATTGTGAAGCAAGTTCCCCGAATTGCTTTTATCTCCAGTCTTAACACATTAAGACAAATACCGTTTCGCAAATATTAACCTAAAGTCGCTGTCTCTTATAAATTAAGAAAGGGTTAATAAATATAAACATTTTTTGCACCTTTTTATTTTATTTTATAACTTCCGAATTGTTTAGACAGATGTCACTCTGTAAATTCCTTAAAATTGGTTTGGTATCACAATGCCAAGTGGATTATCTGCCAGTGTGTTGATAAAATATACAACCGCCATTATACGGTTCAATTGATGGAGAAAGGATACATATACGAAAGGTAAACATTGGCGCTACTTTAGTCGAACTGTCAAAATCTTGCCAAGTTACATGACAGAAAGTACCTTGGTCTGTGATAGTAAGTCTGTAATATCGTAGGATTTATCTGGCATATTTATTCACGCCAGTTTTCTTTACAATTTTAAGACACCTTCATTTCCCTGAAATATATATTCTGTTATAGGTGATCACTCTGAGTGTGCGAGGCACTGATGAGATTTATTGGCGCGCGCGCACTATCAGTTGGAACCGGGGACGCGGCGACTTTTTACAAAGGAATGTTTACAAGGCGTGCCTGTTATGCCTATCAGGGAGCGTGCCGCGCCCGACTTTGGGTATCGGGTGTCTTTGAGACATATGGAGAATGCTCTGGATTACTGACCTCGTGTCGCTCAACTAGACTCAGGGTGCGGCGAACCTTCCAGGTCAAGGCCAGTGGCTATAAAAGCGTTTCGGGCCCCCGAGCCGGCAGATGCTGAATGCATGAGTTTCAACGATAGACGACTAGCTAGTAGAGAGGCGTGCGGTGAGAGAAGTAACCATTGGAAGGAAAATCCGCGACTGCGAACACCAGAGCAGTGTAGAGTACGACTGCAGGCTGAACTATTAGACTGGGTGTGTGAGTGAAAGACATTACAAATGATGGCAACAGATAGACTGAACGTTTGTAAATTATAAGTTTGAGTTAACTGACATAGACATAAAAAAGGCCGTTAATTAGGGTTGGAATGTACATTAGATATTGCGCTCCATGTGAAATAAAAAGAGTAATAGTGGAGACATATAATTAAATGCTGTAAATAATAGATGTGTGAATAAATTAAAACTCAAATGTTCTTTTATTTTTATTAAGACCTCAATCCCTCGCGGAATCAGATAAGCCCCTTAGGCTTCTTGTAACAATAATAAACGAAATCTACATTCTGTAATAAAAGGGTAATTACGAATCAAAAACCAGCTGGCATGTACTTGAAAGACTGAGCCACTATCTGCAGGGGTTGATGACACGATCATTTCTTGTTGCTTTTCGTAAACCAAGTGCACAAAATGTCTTCTTGCAAAATACCATATTCCATTTCGTGTTTAAAATTCCAACTCAAAATTAATAGTGCAACTAAAATATGATATCCTTTGAAAGAAACCGAATGCTACACGATCACAGTACATCTAGCGTGTGATAATCGATTCAGTACTAAAATTCGAGAGAGATCTCGCCACCTGGTAAANAACCGGTAAAAATAAGGCTGTGATTGTTCCATTGCTACAGAAATGGCACAGAAAATCTGTGAAAACTATGTTTGAGGCACGTTTAATTCTGTCGCATTGTTCTATTTACTGGCCCGTTTCGTGTTTTACAATATTTGTAACATTCCTTGTTAATAGAGGCCAAGTTGGGTGCAAGAGAAAAATAGTGAAAAAAATTAACGAGTATCATGTTTGGTATGAGGCATCCTTAGAAAAATGTTTATCAGATTTCACGTTATATTTAACACACAAATACGTTTGTGGAATGAAAAGTGGTACTTCTTCCACTTTCAAACGATCTTCATGGTAGCAATGTCGTCCCTATTGACTAAAAATTACATTTCAAGTAATGTTATTCTGACAATAATTATTGACAATTTTTTTACAGACACTTTGTAATAAAAACTACATATGTTAATAGATTTTTTTTTTTGCAAATAAAATGAACTCTTGTTTTCTAAACTAAGCATTTCCAAATGTGTGTCATATTTTGTCGTGAAAATCGAATAACCTGTCCTTAGGTATTTATGAAAAATGTTTGTGCATGAAGTGTGAGAAGTGCATTGCCGTATACGGAGCATGTGCCACAAGAATGGGCAAACTTCCCCTACACTCTACTGGAACACTTTCGAGCCCAGCCTCGTAGAAGTACCTCCACGCGACTGTATACGTTCAGTACAAAACGTCAACTGGAGAACTTACATTTGACGTGAATTAGGACTAGTTGTTTTATGTTTACTACTTTATTTTGTGTATTGTTTTTTAATCTAACGCTACTGCGTTGAAAAATAATTGAATTGTATATTTATTTTATTTTGATACGTATATATGTGGGACTATTAAATTTTAGAAATATACTTTGTTCACGACTTTGTTTACTAAAAATTGTGAGAAGAAAGGTTTTTGAGTAAGAAAGTAAAAAAAGCACATTTAAAATTGTGAAGAATGAAATAAAAGTGAAATGAAAGAATTATTGGTAATATCTTATTTTAAAATGTCTCATACAGAATACTGAACTTTGTTTAAGTTTCTATGCATATTGAAGTAACTATTGGCACATTAGCTACAATAATATAATACAAAATATTTGACAGTGGCTGGGATGGACTAATGGCAGTATGCAGTGATAAGTGGCTGTGGGCGGTCAGACAGTGGGCTAAGAGGACACTAAAGCCAAGACCGCCATAAGTATTAAATTTATTAGAAACACAGTGCACGGTGCTGCCTATATGTCAGCAGGTACAAGGGTTAATGATGCTGCCTATCTGTCAGGAGGTATTACAGAAGTGCTGCTGCCTATATGTCAGGAGGTACTAGGGGTGACTTGGTGATGCTGTAGCAACTACACCCCCCTGCTCATAACATCCCTCATACGGGCGGAGACTTTATCAAGTTTATATACCCATTATTTTAACTTCAGAAAAAACCTTTTTCATAAATTTAACATTGGTGTTTTCGTTATTTTTGTTAAAAAATAACATTTCCAGAATAATTACTTAATATTTATCTATGTATAAGGACACTTATTAATGAGTTTTAAAAACCTATATATATATAATTATATTATTCTGTGATGTTTAGTTATAGAAGGTTACTTAATAATTATTTACCAATTTTACTGTGTGATTCATTGAATGCGCAAGTACAAACAACTCGTGAGCGTTAACAATTCTGTTGAACAAAGATCTATGTAAATATTTGTGTGATATAAACTTTTGTATACATTAAATTTAATTCATAGCAAAAAAGGTAAAAAATTATGAAAATAAAAATTTGCTAAAAACGTAATGCATTAAACCTTCGCAGTTTTTTTTTATATATTTAAGGGATAGATAATGAGAGCGTAATTAAACAAAAGTGGATGAACATAAGTGTAATTATAGCTGGGGATATTATATCCGTATGTTTCACGCCAGTTCTGGACTTCTTCGTAATTATTATAAGTGCAAATTATAATACACGAAATTTATTTGCTAATGTGTTGAGAAGTACATTAATTAGTTTATTATATACACCGCAATAAGATTAAAGTGCCGTTGAAGATGTGGATTTTATCAGTCTGAAGAGAGGAAGCAACAGAATGAAAGGCTTTGGAGGGATAGGAATGACATCTTATACAACTCTCATTCATAATCCTCGGTAAAATGATTACGATGCACAGTCCAAGAATACAGGTAAAGTCGTGCAACAAGGGCTTCCCTGTACGACAGACTTTCAACCACATAGGCACACATTAAGTCGACGGGCTTACGGCGAACATGTCAGGAATTAAATGTGTTTTCACGTAATACCTAAGGCAGTTACTCCATTAATAACTGTAATTATGCACGTAGTCAGGACATAGAAGCTACGAAACTTAAATTAAAGTATTGATAGGAGCTCATAACATAAACTTAAATCAGCGGTACACGTGCATTATGGGTGAATGTTGAGGTTAGAACAATTACAAATGTACAGACGTGATCTGTAGAAATATAAACGGAATGCGACTGGCTGGATGGAAGTACATGATAATGACTTGCCAGTTAGAAAACGTATTATAATTTAGTGTTACAATTTTGCACCCAATGTTACTTATTGAAGCCTATATTCAGCTTACAAGTGCAGAATCGTATGAAAACACATGACCTTCCCCATTATATCGCGGTGTCAGGCAGCACGTGTGATGTGAGTCTACGTAAGCTGGGGAAGTTATTAAAAGTATCAGCACACTCACCGACTGGAAGGATTCACCAGGACAGGACACCATACACCAGAGTAGTGGCCATGTTGTTAGGAGACTCGAGCTGGCACTGCGACACTGAAGGTCCTGTGCTCGCTCTCACACTTCTGCGAGCAGAGGAAGCAGATGTGCTGGGTCAGCAACTGGCAGCTTCAGGAGTGTACACTCGGAGCTGTGGGCACAATACAGGGTAGAGTGCGTATGTGAGTTGTGATGTTGTCAGTTCATATTTACCAACAGAGGATAGCTCGTTAATCAACAGGCTCGTCTAGAAATTCACCTGGAAGTCAGGTTAGTTGAGCTTTTTACATACACAGCCTAAATAAACATTTTAAACCTCTTAAACAACAAAACCTTTTAAACTATATTTTNATACAGGGGAGAGTGCGTATGCGAGTTGTGATGTTGTCAATTCCTATTTACCAACAGAGGATAGCTCGTTTATCAACAGGCTCATCTAAAAAATGTACCTGGAACTCACGATAGTTGAACAATTTACATACACAGCCTAAATAAACATTTTAAACCTCTTAAACAAAAATACTTTAAAACTAGATTTTAAGATTATTTTATTGTTTCGTGGCATGATAACGATAATAACTACATAAAAATACCGCATGAAATTCAAAACATTATTTAAAAGTTTGACAGAAAACATTTGAAAACACTAAAGTGAACGGAACGAAGTAAAGAGTAATGTCCCTTGTGCACCGGAATTAAAAGTGCACAGTTATAGTGAAACAAATAAAAAAGTTACCGAAATGTAAGTGCCGCCGTGGAAGTGTAGTATTTTCGTACAACTTGGCGGAGAC
The DNA here is from genome assembly GCA_002778355.1 of Clitarchus hookeri. Classification (NCBI taxonomy): domain Eukaryota; kingdom Metazoa; phylum Arthropoda; class Insecta; order Phasmatodea; family Phasmatidae; genus Clitarchus; species Clitarchus hookeri. The sequence goes on from NQII01012810.1 coordinate 13,509, forward strand.
CTGCTGAGTCCAGAAAACTTCCCTCCTGGTTCACGTCAGGAGTGTCCAGGGATACTCTGACAATGCACAACACAACCTCTCACGTCGCTAAGGCGCTTCTACTGGTTCTGTTGTCGGCATGTTCCATTTGCCTCTTATAATCCGTACAAAATTAGGTTTGACAAAATAAAAAATGCAAGATTGTTATTAACACTGTGTATCAGTACGTATCGGCGTGTGTGCACATAATAATTACTACAATTTTTGGAATTAAACAATGTTTACAAAACATTGTGTGGCACAAGATCGTTAATGTTCAGTGCTATTTATTTAGATACACACAGCACTGTTTTGCATATGAAACTTACAGACGAGCAGCCAATGAGATTACAGCGGCTTCAGAAACCGCCTGAACTGCCAAGTTCGTGTTTGAAACATCTTTCACTCATCATCCACTCAAATGCGAACAATATTGAACACCCCAAGTCTACGTGTTGCAATAACCTCAACAAGTGCCAGCGTGCGAACTATTCAACGGACCGTCATTGATATGGGCTTTCGGAGCCGAAGGCCCACTAGGTTACCGTTGTTGACTGCACGACACAAAGCTTTACGCCTCGCCTAGGCCCGTCAATACCGCCATTGGACTGTTGATGACTGGAAAGACGTTGCCTGGTCTGACAAGTCTCATTTCCAATTGTATCGGGTGGATGGACGTGTACGGCTATGGATATATCCTCATGAATCCATGGACCCTACATGTCAACAGGGGACTGTTCAAACTGGTGGAGGCTCTGTCATGGTATGAGGAGTGTGCAGTTGGCGTGAAATGGGACCCCTGATACGTCTAGATATGACTCTGACAGGTGACAGATACATAAGCATCCTGTCGGATCACCTGCACCCATTCATGTCCATTGTGCATTCCGACGGACGTGGACAATTCCAGCAGGACAATGCGACATGAACATTCACATAAAGAAAAGCAGTTTTCAGTGTCAGCTTTTTGCGTGAGAAACTGTACCACGTGATCTTATTATCAATCACATAGCGATAATATTGTGTTGTCTATCATTTTTTTATGCAGTATGCTTTGGTTTTTTTTATTTACCGCATATATAATTTTCCCTGCAAATTAAGACAAGAAATATAAAATTTAGTTTAAAGATTTTTTTTATTTTATTTTATAACTGTTGAGGTAGCTTGACTTTGATACATATCATTAATTAGGTTGCCCAGAAGAATAAAATTGCTGGCATAAATTGCAAAATGCTGACCATAATTTTTAGAATTCTTACTTTTTTATGAAACACAATTTTAATTTTTCGATAAAATCAATGCTTAACGCATGATTTATTCGCATATGCAAAGAAAATTCTCCACATATCTCAGGTATATTTCTTTCTGAGGTTATGGTTATCTGCTAGTTGTTTTGAAAGTTTCAATAAATCACAAACGCCATTCTTTCGCAATATGTTCTTGCCACATAGTATCTAAAACACAAATACGCCTGTATTATTTGAGCTTTCAGTTTTTAATCTGTATTCAACAGCAATTTCACCCGACATTTTCATTTAGTACATTAAGTTCACTTGCTTACATGAAGCAACATAATATAGCCACCAAAAGAGACCACGTTCTACGTACGGACATATGTCACTGCTCATCATTCTTTGTCAAGGTGCTCTGTGCAATATTCTTACATACAGAGAAATATTGTATCATAAAATTAAGTTTTATGTGCTATTTCACCTGTACTTCTACTTATTAAAGTGTGTCTATTTTGATAGTAATTGTACTTGATTTTTCATGATTTTTCAGTACATGTTGCGACTATCAGTGTGGCATTCATGAGGCACTTACCTTTAAAAAATGGTGTGGCATAATTTTGGGTCGTGTGTTAACCGCTGTTTCAATGAATGCCTTACCTAGCAACATTCTTACGTTTCGTGCAACACAAAGTGGGTAAAAGCTATAGTGAATAATATGGTCGATTAAAGTGGTTGTAAATATATCCGCTGCTGTAGCAATTGTTTGTGTTCACTGTAGTTGCCGAACCCGGCAATAATCAATTTCATTGCCAAACTCTTAATTTTTTCGTCCACAGTACTCACTGGAAACTTCATTTTCATCAATGTTGATGCGATATGACCACATTAATTTGTTTTTATATGCACAGGCAAATAACACTACGCGTTTTCAAAGACATATGTTTATATCTTAAATAAAATAATGGACATGGAAACATTTTACAGTTCCCAACAAACGCTGAATTTAAAAAAAAAGTATTTCTGTAACACGTAATTGATAGCAACGTTGTTCTCAAATCACGAAAATCATAATTAATCTCTTTTAAGCAGCATTATCCAGTATACAAACCCACAGTTTTGCTGCAATTTACTTGCAAGAGTTTCAAATTTTTTGAAAATGTTACGATATTTTTTAATGTATGCCTACTGTGTTTGAGTGGATATGCCCTGTTGTTGAAAGGAANGGTGTTTGAGTGAATATGCCCTGTTGTTGAAAGGAATCTTATATTGTTACTTCGTTCATAATTCGTCTGACTGAGAAAATTTTATTCTAAAATTTTGGCAAATAACCTTTCATACTCTAACGCTTGTTATTTAGTAGAGCAACTGAAACCATGAAGCGAATATTGAGTATCAGTAAGTGCCGGTCCTGTACTAGGACTTTGGTTACGCGGTGATCACTTCCCATGGACCAGCAACCATTACTCCCTCTATGACCCTTGTCGCGGCTTTCTTGCATCTCAGAGCAACGCAATTTGTAAATTACGAACAGTTAAGTATGTTCGAGCTAGTTAATATTATAACAAAATCAGCAACAGGGATTACGATATTGTTTTTATGTAACGAAAATACTTATTACTGAAAGAGATGCACGCAATTGTAAATACACTTACGGGCTGTTCACAATGAACTAATCATTTTCGAATCAATCATTTCAAGAATACCACCGACCATAGCTTAATTAATGATACAGCAATCACTGGCAAGCAGGCTTCTTGCAGCGAATTAATTTAAAATATTCTTAACGCTTGACGCTATACACAGAGGTGACAAAAGTCATGGGATAGCAATATGCAATTAAACAGATGGCAGTAGTATCGCGTACAAAATGTATAAATGGGTATTGCATTGGTTGGGCTTTCATTTGTAGTCAAGTGATTCATGTTAAAAGGTTTCTGACGTGATTATGGCCACATTACGGGGATTAACAGACTTTCAACAACATGGTAGTTGGATCTAGACGCATGGGACATTCCATTTCGGAAATGGTTAGGGAATTCAACATTCCGAGATCCACAGTGTCAAGAGTGTGCCGAGAATACCTAATTTCAGGCATAACCTCCCACCATGGACAACGCAGTGGCCGACCGCCTGCACTTAATGACCGAGACCAACGACGTGTGCGCAGAATGGTCAGTGTTAACAGACAAGCAACACTGCGTGAAATAACCGCAGGAATCAATGTGGGACGTACGACGGACGTGTCCGTTAGGACAGTGCGGCGAACTTTGGCTGTACTGGGCTATGCCAGCAGAATACCGACTCCAGTGCCATTACTAACAGCACGACATCGCCTGCAGCGCCTCTCCTGGGCTCGTGACCATATCGGTTGGACCCTAGACGACTGGAAAACCGTGGCTTGGTCAGATGAGTCCCGATTTCAGTTGGTAAGAGCTGATGGTAGGGTTCGAGTGTGGCGCAGACCCCACGAATCCATGGACCCAAGTTGTCAACAAGGAACTGTGCAAGCTGGTGGTGGCTCCATAATGGTGTGGGCTGTTTTTACATGGAATGGACTGGGTCCTCTGGTCCAAACGAACCGATGATTGATTGGAAAGGGTTATGTTCAGCTACTTGGAGACCACTTGCAGCCATTCATGGACTTCATGTACCCAAACAACGATGGAATTTTTATGGATGACAATGCGCCATGTCACCGGGCCACAACTGTTCGCGATAGGTTTGAAGAACATTCTAGACAATCCCAGCGAATGATTTGGCCACCAAGATCACCCGACATTATTCCCATCGAATATTTATGGGACATAATCGAGAAGTCTGTTCATGCGCAAACACCTGCACCGGCAACACTTTAGCAATTATGGGCGTCTATAGAAGCAGCATGGCTCAATATTTCTGGCGGGGACTTCCAACGACTTGTTCAGTCAATGCCACGTCGAGTTGCTGCACTTCGCCGGGCAAAAGGAGGTCCGACGCGATATTAGGAGGTATCCCATGACTTTTTTCGCCTCAGTGTATTGCGGACGCTAGGTTTAAATGCATGGCTTCTATAGTTATTATTTCTAATTTATGCACAATAGAGTATGAATTTGCATATTACAAACGCGTCTATATTCGTTACAATAGAACTGTTTTACTTTTACAGAATTTCTCATAAATAAAGTGACCAGGTCCGTGGCAACGTTTGGAGAGAGTGGAGAGCAGACTAATGAGCCGATAGCTGGCTTGTAGTGAGGGTGATTTACCGGGTTTTAGGAAAGTCACCACTCTGGTCTACTTCCATCCAATGAGGATGCATTAAATTTGATCCTCTCCTGGTGCGTTGTTGCGGTGAGTGGATTTGAGTTCTATTTGCCTCTTATAATCCGTACAAAATTATGTTTGACTAAATGAAAACTGCAAGACTGTTATTAACACTATGTATCAGTATGTAACGGTGTGTGTGCACACTATAATTACTACAATTTTTGGTAGTAAATGATGTTTACAAAACATTGTGAGCCACAAACTCGTTAATGTNGCACAAGATCGTTAATGTTCAGTGTTATTTATTTAGATACACACAGCACTGTTTTGCACATGAAGGTTACAGATGAGCAGCCAATGAGATTACTGTGGCTTCAGAAACCGCCTGTACTGCCAAGTTCGTGTTTGAAACATCTTTCACTCATCATCCACTCAAATGCGAACAATATTGAACACCACGAGTCTACGTGTGGCAACAACATTAACAAGTGCCAGCGTGCGAACTATTCAATGGACCATCATTGATATGGGCTTTTGGAGCCGAAGGCCCATTCGTGTGCCGTTGTTGACTGCACGACACAAAGCTTTACGCCTCGCCTGGGCCCGCCAACACCGCCATTGGACTGTTGATGACTGTTAACACGTTGCCTGGTATGACGAGTCTCATTTCCAATTGTATCGGGTGGATGGACGTGTACGGCTATGGAGACATCTTCATGAATGCATGGACCCTACATGTCAACAGGGGACTGTTCAAGCTGGTGGAGGCTCTGTTATGGTATAGGGCGTGTGCAGTTGGCGTGAAATGGGACCCCTGATACGTCTAGATACGACTCTGACAGGTGACAGTTACGTAAGCATCCTGTCCGATCACCTGCACACACACATGTCCATTGTGCATTCGGACGGACGTGGACAATTCCAGCAGGACAATGCGACACCCCATACGTCGAGAGTTGCTACCGAGTGGCTCCAGGAACACTGTTCTGACTTTAGACATTTCCATTGGCCACCTAAATCACCAAACATGAACATTATTGAGCATATCTGGGATGCCTTGCAACGTGCTGTTCAGAAGAGATCTCCACCGCCTCGCACTCCTATAGATTTGTGGACTGCCCTGCAGTATTCATGGTATGAATGGCCACCTGTATACTTTCGGACATTAGTCGAGTCCATACCACGTGGTCTCACGGTGCTTTTGCGTGCTCGCGGGGGGCGCTACACGATATTAGGCAGGTATACCAGTTTTTTTTGGATCTTCAGTGTATAATGACATAAAATAACACATCACATTAAATTACCTATCTCCACTATTAACACTTATTCTCAGTAGTGAGCGCAATATAAAATGCCTAATTACTATTTTGATTAATTTTCTTATCACTGTCATTTTAAGGCCACGGTAGGGTAGTGGTAAGAAACCTGGCCTCCAACCAAGGCGGGGTCACCGTCGTATTTTCGCATGTGGGAGTCGTGTATTCTTTACAGATATTTTATCAAAATGTTCATTGCAATACATTAACATACTTCCAAAATGTTGCTGCTCGGACATCAAGTCCCACTCCCACAGTCCAGCCACTCAGTGTTACACTATATTCTCGCGATGCTCGCAGATCTCGCTTGTCGCTCCAATAATCTCACACACCTGGCGCTAGGTGCAGTACGTGACTCCAGATTCCCGACACTGAAGCACGTCGAGGCTTGTACAGCTTGTCTGGCCTGGCCCAGAAGGTTCTCCGCACCCCGAGTTAGGATAAGGAGAGGTGGGGGTGACGACCATAAATTTCTCGCAGCGACTATCCCAAGACATTCAATCTTCCAAGGACGGGGGCGGCATCGGTCCCGATAGCCTTATCGTGGCACGCGGTAAATGTTATGCAGTGCCTCGTTTGTAAACCTGCCTTCTCTTCTTCAGTTAATGATGATGCCATTGGAAACTGTACTTCGCACGCTCGAGGAGGGGTGTTGGGGCAAAGGACGTGGAGCGCTTGCATGAACAATACTATTTATCAATTTATACCCGATTACTGTGTTCTGAAGTTCCATTCTATCTGCTTTGAAGCATGCCATATTTGATCTATATACTGTGTACGTAAGCTAAGTACACGTCATACGGCATGGAAATGTATTAAAGATTTCTAGAAATCTATGATATATTTCTAGTTACTGTTGACAATACTTTGATCACCTACTGAATTAATATTTGTGTTTGGTTCTTACAGGAGTAAATTTACTTTGTGTAAAATTCATTTCAATGTTGTTGTTAGATTTAAAAGCTTCAATCCGAAGAATGATGGCCAAATTGGTTTGTGAAAGTATAGGAATGTAATAACGTAGGATTTATCTGGCATTTTATTGGCTCCTATCTACTTTACGATATTTAGACACCTTCACTTACCTTAAATATACTCTTGGCGACATCTACATGCTGAAATAAGAAGGAAAATGCCAATGCATCAAGCTGGCACCATCTTGTAAAGCAAAACCACGTTTTATACGGGGATTGACAGTGGAGTGGTTTCCAAGTGTTTTTTTTTTTTTTTTGCAAACCTAGCTCTTAAAGTTGTTTATTTACCGAATATCACTTTTCGTTTGCTGTTTCGAAATTCCGTTAATGTGTAGCGTAAATCTAAATCATGATACGGTTTGTAGGAAAACGAATGCGACCTTTAGCGTGTGTATAGATTCACTTCTGAAAAGTGAATTTTATCTCGCAGCTGTGCATGAATACACCTGTGGTGCATTCCGTTGTGTTAGAATATCATAAACGTTCTACGTTAAATAATGCTCGTAGTGGATTCTACAGTGCTGCATCGCCGTTTTCAGAGCGCAATTTTGCTTTTGTGACAATTTATGTTAGTAGATACAAAACTGTGTTCGACAAAATATTCTTAAAAAATTATTTGGAGCATCTTGATTGATTTTAGTCATCCTTTGAACAATGTTTGGTTTTTTTCACCTATATTTTACTTTCTAGATGAGTTTGAGGAATGAAATATGATATCGCGCTTTTAAGTGTTTTTATTGCAGCTTTATTGCTCCCATCGACTAAAAAATACATGTATTTAAAAAATATTACTTTCATAATAATACTGAAAAATTTCCTTTGCAGACTAGGGTTGCCTCATATTCGAGAAGAAAACCAACAGAACACTTGTTGGAATTTTACATTTTTGACTCACTCAAAGTTAATAAAAGTGATAAACATGCATTACAGAGAAACTATTACGTTTACTGAATAGAAACAAAAGGCTATACAGACATTTATAAATACTTATTAGAACTTATCACATCGATCATTTGTTTGTTTGCAAGTACGTTCAGACGGCATACTGGAGTTGAACCACTGATTCTGTTCACAAGCACGTCCAAACAAGTCCACGTTTAATCATTCATGAGGCACTTACCTTTAAAAATGGGGTGGCATATTTTTGGGTCATGTGTTAACCGCTGTTTCAATGAATGCCTTACCTGGCAACATTCTTACTGTTTCGTCAGGACAAAGTGGGTAAAAGCTATAGTAAATAACATTGTGGATTACAGTGGTTATAAATATGTCCGGTGCTGTAGCAAATGTTTATGTTCGCTGTAGTTGCCGAACACAGTAAAAATCAATTTCATTGCCATACTCTAAATTTTTCCGTACACAGTTCTCACTGGAAACTTCATTTTCATAAATGTCGATACGATATGCCCACATTAATTTTTTTTCATTTGCACAGGAAAATAACAGTACGGGTTTTCAAAGACATATGTTTATATCTGAAATAAAATAATGGGTATGGAAACATTTTACAGTTCCCAGCAAACGCTGCATTAAAAAAAAAAAAATCTGTAACACGTAATTGATAGCAATGTTGTTCTCAAATTACGAAAATCATAATTAATCTCTTTTAAACTGCATTATCCAGTATACAAATCCGCAGATTTCCTGCAATTTGCTTGCAAGAGGTTCAAATTTTTTTTAAAAAGTTAGGATATATTTTAATGTATGCCTACTGTATTTGAGTGGATATGCCCCGTAGTTGAAAGGAATTTTACATTGTGACTTCGCTCATAATTCGTCTGACTGAGAAAATTTTATTCTAAGACTTTGGCAAATAACTTTTCATGCTCTAACGCTTGTTATTTAGTAGAGCAACTGAAACCATGAAGCGAATATTGAGTAGCAGTAAGTGCCCGTCCTGTACTAGCACTTTGGTTACGCGGTGATCACTTCCCATAGACCAGCAACCATTACTACCTCTATGACCCTTGTCGCGGCTTTCTTGCGTCTCAGAGCAACGCAATTTGTAAATTACGAACAGTTAAGTATGTTCGACCTAGTTAATGTTATAACACTATCAGCAACAGGGATCACGATATGGTTTTTATGTAACGAAAATACTTATTACTGAAAGAGATGCATGCAACTGTAAATATACTTACAGGCTGCTCATTATGAACTAATCACTTTCGAATCAATCATTTGAAGAATACCACCAACCATAGCTTAATTAATGATACAGCAATCACTGGCAAGCAGGCTTCTTGCAGCGAATTAATTAAAAATTGTTCTTAAGACTTGACGCTATATTGTGGACGCTAATTTTAAATGTAAGGCTTCTAAAGTTATTATTTCTAATTTATACACAATAGAGTATGAATTTGCATATTACTAACGCATCTATATTCGTAACAATAGAACTGTTTTACTTGTACAGAATGTCTCATTACTAAAGTGACTAGGTCCATGGCCACGTTAATACTAAGAAGAAAGGTAGATATTAGGCAGGGCTTCAATAAAAGTGCTCAATAAACCGTGTGTATCCTATAACAACCGTTTTATTCTGGACGTGTGGAATATCGTCCTATTTTCTCGGCCCATGGCAGTAAGGCATACTCTGAAGAGTTGTTGTGCATGTTGGCGATATTTTTTAAGTCCCAATAGAACAACACCTGCTCTCTACGGCGAGGAAGCAGTCACGTATGTTCCCTACGCGTTGTTAGATTTTCACAGAGACCTCGTTTACAATTTATACTCGCTCTGTTATGCTATATTTACTATAACCCGACAGTACATCACAGCCCTGACATCAACGAAAATATTTCATGAGCCAATCAGAAGCAAGGCCACCCCAACAAATTCACAACTCCAATAGCCCCACAAAAATTTATTCAGATTTTACTTTTGTTGGGTTTTCTGACTCACTGGGCAGAAGCAAAAAAAAACGTGAATACAATTTTACGAAACCAAATTCCATGCAGATTTCACTGCTGTGGTAAATTTTACTCTGAAAATACTGTATTTGTGTGTACATCTTGGTTGTCTTGTAGCATAAAGAGAAGTGGCTGTTGAGTTGACGACAATAAATAATCACGGATAAATAACTTTGCCCCAAAATACAAAAATNCATAAAGAGAAGTGGCTGTTGAGTTGACGACAATAAATAATCACGGATAAATAACTTTGCCCCAAAATACAAAAATATTTTGATTACAAGATAGTGAACAATGCTTTGCGATTTCTTTGTATTGCAATGATAATATGTAACAAGATACTTACTATTCTGTGTTTTGGTGAAAGTCATACACGCCTAACACTCGTCGGATGGAAATTGTCAG
>NQII01012811.1:0-29046 GCA_002778355.1 Clitarchus hookeri
ACCACACCTCGGAAGTGCTGCTGTATGTTGTTTGTGTTAAACTCGAGACAATATATTTATCCAATTAAGTGAAACATCAAAAGACTACCTTATTGAAAAACCTTTAACCTTCAAGGCACCATATAGTCTGTGCCTGGAGNATTAAGTGAAACATCAAAAGACTACCTTATTGAAAAACCTTTAACCTTCAAGGCACCATATAGTCTGTGCCTGGAGGCATTAACCCTGACCCTATAAGCCACCCTGTCTTCCACAGTGGTGTAGCGTCAAATTGTTCATNTCTGTGCCTGGAGGCATTAACCCTGACCCTATAAGCCACCCTGTCTTCCACAGTGGTGTAGCGTCAAATTGTTCATGTTTCTATAAAGGCATTAGTAATATTTCTTGAAAATATGTTAGGCAGTCAGCCCGTATTTAAATTTTAACTTTTGAGGTAAAATTTTTAATTTACATAACTAGAAATCAAATCCATAACAAAAGTGACATTAGGGTCGAGTTTCAAATAAACTGCGACATGACGCTTAAATTTCTTCAATGAAGTCTTCAATTGAAACCAAAATTCGTGTTAACTTCACGTCATATGTATGAATAAGGGTTTTAAGTAAAATTTCTTATATTTTCGCGAAAAACAGAAACCAGCCCAATATATGTTATTTCTGAATGATTTGTTATTTTTATCAAGAAAAATATTTTAGAATTTGAAAGGTCTTAAGAAAATTGTTATCAGAAACACGTCCTTGTAAAAAGGACCATTTTGTCTCGGAAATACCTGTTTCGGGCAATCAGAATTCTCATATGGAATATTCTTCATGGTAATTTTCTCTGCACAACTGAGACACCACGTCTTTTAAACAAAGGATATCGTGGAAGAATTTGATGTGGTCTCTCCTGCAGTAACATTTGTTGACCTGAACTCATTGATATGCCTCGACCATTCTCTTATTCAGAGACATATAATTTACCGTTTATTAACAATCATTTTGTACGTTGATATACGAAAGCAATGTTTTCATCAGTACCAACAAGCTGTTTATTCTTGCAACACCTGAAACAGTGATAATGAAATGCTAATAATTTCGTCACGGTAGCCTAATATAACAGTTGACATGACAAGTATATGCCGTTTCAACAAGTAGGGGAGAGCAGAGCACTGACACGCATTGCGTTAGTACGCATGTTCGTTGCCGATATTTATGGAGTCGGATTTGACTCTGCACCATGCTGCTACCTGGTGCTTGGGTTTGTAACTTGATATGAGTTAGCAGGAAGGTGCCCCAAAAAGGGTTACATATTTGGTTTTCGGAAGGGTGTAGAGACAGTTTTCTTTATAAAGAAATTTTGAAGGTCTTTCGGTATGTAATTTACGTTTGCAAGCAATACTATACTTGTATTATGTCTCTATCGACCTGTTCGTTGGATATTTAGTCGTAGTTTTTTTGTTTGTGTGGGAGCTTATGAATACATAAATGTTTCGATAGGCTAATGGTACATGCAGTGAATGCGATTATCCTTTAGCTGTCTTTGTAAAAAAATTTCTAGTTAACTTTTCTGAATAGTGATGGAAGTTTTAACTTATACATATTATGGAACTAATACCACAAATCCGGCTGCAAATATAACATTTTTAAGCGTAACTGACATACAAAGTGGAGGACTACTTTACGCATTTGACTGTTTACCGAGAAAATGAAGGAACGCTACCATAGGTGAAAGGGAAACGACCTTAACATTCGCGGTTTCATACTATATGTATACACCTATGAAATAAAATTGCAAAAAAATTCTTAGAGTGTACGTACAACTACGTTTGTATTTTAAATTTAGTTTTCATAAGCAAAATGCTTATATAATAATTCTGCGGATTTTTTTTCTTTCATAGATGAAACGTGAAAAGCAGTGAACTATTTCCAAAGCGTTGTAAACAACGCAGTAAATAAAAGTTCCCTTGTAAGGAGTTGGCAATGGTAGACATTTTGAGAAGTTGCACTGCATTTTGTTTCGAGTTGTGGTCAGGCCCTTAGCTGAGCGGCTTTCCTGATCACACCTTCACATTTTATCCAGGACACGGGCCGTGATCGCTGAAATTAGTTATGAAATCGCAAACCACAGAAAACTCTCCACCGCCCAGTAAACGGGGACAACGCAGCCGGTAAAGGGCAGTATAGTAGTGTAGTATGTGGGCAGTCTCTTTTTTTTCGTCAGGCCTTTGGAAGAGAACACCACTGAAGATCTGTGTGTCCGGCCGTCGACTTGCGCCATCTTAATAATCCTCCGAAATCATGAACAAGTTGGGGAATCACCAATTAGGATTTACTCAGAACGTGACTGGTTAAATCTTTATAAAATAATATAATTTAATATTTTAGTATATTTGTATAGCTCCCCGCGTTCATATTCAATCATATTTATATTGAATTAATATTGTACAGGGTTAATATTAAATAAACATATTTTATATAGTGTTCATTACATAACTCTTATCAATAAATTGTCCCGTTAAGGATAAATATCAACAAAATATCAAAATCAAAACAATGTATAATCCACAAAGCTGCTCTAAGAAAACCCACAAAGAACCAAAAGTGGGAAGAAAAAGATTTCTACTGAATGTCAAGAAAAGCAGCTATCGAAATGATTTTGTAGAGAAACGTTAACTGAACTACGGCCCATTGCAAACGAATTTGCAGCAAGAAACCAAATTCAGTATAATTTCAATCATAGGAACAAACTAGCACAAAAAGACTGCGTAGATGTGATTATGAAAAGAATTGGGGAACTAGGTATTCGAAAGTCATAAATATTTGGAGACTATTTTTGAGAACCTTGAGTTTGATAAAAATGTTGAACAAAGTGTATTTTACAAGCAACGAAAATGGTCAATAAATAACAGAATGATACTACGTGAGTACAGGCGAATGTATTTGACACCAATGTTTGTCTATGCACGAAAACAAAATAGTAAATCTCTGAGTAGCAGAGGTTCACCTAGGAGTAGTTATAATTATTCTTAATATGGATGGATGACAATATTGGCTGCAAGTCTGGCTCAAACACTCTGTCTCAAATACTCAGTCCTAAATTCATAATCCCCTTACTTCTGATAATGGACAACCATTCAAGTCACACGTCCTTCTGATGTTGTACCTTCTGTAGAGATAATGGCCTCGCTGCTTTATCCCTTCCAACTTGAACTTTACACAAGTTGAAACCGTTAGACATTTCATTTCACGAGCTTTTTAAATCAGCACAAAAAATAAAATGCGTACTTTTGATTAAAAATAACTCTTATAAAAATTGTTTAACAATGCTTAGCTAGTCCGACTCAGAAAACAGTACCAGGCTTTTCATAAATCCTGTCGTAGTCAAGGAAGGTTTCATTTCTGCAGATAATTGTACGACAATAACTAACTCTACAGAAGATAATAAATCTTGGCACACAAATAAGAGCGTTTACTTCAGTCTGGAAAATGGAGAAGTTACCTCCAGCAAAGGAGGGATAAGTCACAGCCTGGAAGAGGGTGAAACTAGTCCCAGCTACGAAGATGCAGTGCTCAGTACCAAAGAGAATGTAACAGCTACAGGTGAAGTAATGTATTTAATCGATACGTCACCCATCCCATCCCAATCTGGTTTACAAAGTCTAAGAATTTCGGAACGAAAACAAAACTCTGAAGTACTGTCAGCCCCACCAAGGAAAATACCATGCAACGTTATAAAAAGAAAAGTGCGTCAAAAACATTAGAATTAACTTAGGGATCGGAGCAGGTCAGAGAGGAAGATGTGAATACAAAAGGGAAATGAAAGAAGATTATCAAGAAAAAACTCGTGGCAGATATTAAAGAGTTCTTTATGTGAATAATACTATAACGACTTACAGTTATACCAAAGCGAGTGTTCAGATGACGTCTTTTCAATTAGAAATACCATCCCTCGTGATGGACATCACAGTTGAAGTATGTAATTTGCGTGGAGAGTTTGACCTAACATAGAATTATGTTACTGTTATGTGCTATGTTCTGTGTGGTCTCAAGTGGAGCGCAGTGCAGCAGATACTTCAATTAATGTCAAGCGTCATTGTTGTGCTCAAATTAATGCGAGCCTAATTTTAAATATAACCATTATCGAACATTAGGCTTAGGTAGGATTTAACCCATCGTTAACTTCCTGATAATTGGAGAATCGGCCATGACCTGTAAAAACTAAACTAGAATCACTTGAAAACCATATGTAGGCAACACTTCCTACACCCAGATGTTAACACATGTTGCCTATAATACGGCGTCGCATGCTGAATAATCATCGCCAAGAACAAACAGGCAGAAAGCAAATTACAAGTTGTGCATGCACTACACAGATGTTTAGTTGTGATTGATGGCACATTATGAAGCAAGGTGGTAGAATCGAATGAAAAAAACGTTCCTGTGCAACTGCATAACTCTGGCCGTTTTGCAGATACTGGACCACGTGTTTTATCGGGTCGTGTGTACGTGTGGTTAGTGATAAAGACACAGGCATCCTGCTGGAAGAACAGTAACTTGATGACACAGTCGGTGTTTGTTTACGTGAATTAGGCTAGCGATAGTGGACGAACATTGTTGGAGTCATAGTAATTCCCCCCTCCCTAAATTCCTCACTCATAACCATTTTGTCGCTGCCGTACCTCGAAGCCAGAGCAGCCTATTACACACTGCGTGTCATTGCTCAGCTTCCCTACAGCTAGAGAGAGGTGTAGTGTCGTACTTTACCTCGGAGATGACGGACATGGTGTTGGCGTATGGAGAAGCGAGAGGGAACATAAGGGGAGCTGCAGGTTTGTACATCCGACGATGTCCTGCACGACGCTCCCCGCCTCATTCCAACTCCTCTAAGGAGTTATGATTGTTGGGAACATCGATATGCTTTGCCGTGCGGAAATATGGATCCTCCTCCTACCTGGCAATGAAGGTCTTCATGGCTGCTTCTCTGGCGTCTTCTCTGGCGGAGATGGGGACTAGGCGTGACACGGTACCTTATTATATCACGCAACCAACACACTTGACGGCCGCAACTGCGAGCTAACCCTCCCCACTCCCACTCGAGATGGAAGTAGATAAGGTCCACACCTCAGTGTCTTACCACACGTCTGCCACTCGTACTTGACTAAAGTCCGTGGAGTGCGTGCTGTGCCTGGCGTATTTCGAGTCGAGGGACTTTGCACAGGGATAAGATTTTAAATTACATGCATTGTACTTGGCAGAAAACTGCGTCCAAAAACGTACATCCCTCACTACGGCTGGAGACTTAGTTTCTTGTTGAGAATATATTTTCTATTTTCATCAACAGCTGCTACCGATGCGCTGAAATACAAACACATGGTTCCGACATGTGACAAGGTTATAGGCATACAAAGTAAAAAAAAAAAAAAAAAAAAAATGCTAGCTGCAATACTTAAAATTCTAAATTAATCAGATACTTCAGGGTTGTAAGATATCATTGTGTTTCCCCTTTTTATAAAAAAATTCATAGCTCATATATGCCCTTAGAGGAAGGTTTATTTCAGCTAACAAAATATTCGTTTTTATAGGAACAATGAAATATTCTGTTGTTGGAACTAAATTATTTTGTAGTTATTTGGTTACCACAAACAAATATTTGTTTGCTGCAACTAAATATTCGTGTGGCTCTGCGTAGGTTTTACAGTTTCGATTTATATATAAAACATGGAAGTCCATCCGGGATTCGAACCCATATGATTTGCGCCAGAGAACTACGCCTTGGCAACACCAACTATAGTGACTACAGATGTAATTATAATAAATTAGTTTGGGATTTTATGAAATTTAATTTGGTGCAAAAGTCGAACATAAGATTCGCGCACAGAAATACTGCAACTGATAGAAAACAAACACATTATATTTTACCTTTTAAACATTAAAATGATTAGTTAATAATAATTAATTCATAAATCTCTCTTTCTCTTTTAGGGTAAACGCTTCAGGTTAAATAATTGTTTGGACTAAGCTCTTTAACAAAAAAATGATATGTGTTAGAGAGTGTTATTATGGCACGGATTTAAGTATACAATTCGCAACAAATGCGATTTCCAATATGCTTGTCACTAGGGGGATGGAGAGAGAGAGAGACATATTTCAGATACTGGTGTAAAACACGGTTTTTGAGATTTAAGAATTAATTATTATTAACACGTAATTTTTATATTTATTAGCTAAATATAATTGTTTTCCCATTATATTTTGTTTTGTCACAATATATATTTATTTGTTTTGAAACAGACTCCCTAATTTATTCTGGTTTTTGGCAATATTTTCAATTGGCCGCATATTTATGTCTTTCTATTTTTACATTGTCTACATGTACTTCCAAGGCCATTTGACTCTGTGTAATTTTGATAGTTGGATCAGTTTTAAGTTGTAATAAAAATTACTCAGAATTTTTAAAGTGAAGCAAAAATAGCATCTTGCGAGACACACACATATATTAATGTTTAATAAAAACCCCAAAACTTAAATTAATAATTGCAATGTTAATTTACAAATGTGTGTGGGTGTGTGCACATATGATCGATAGTGTTGCATTTTGTATATATCCTATGGGGAGGACAAAGACCGTTGCAGCTTCGCAAGCGATAACACGATGTTATAAATAACATTCTTACACTTGCCTAATTAGAGTATGTCAAAAAAAAAAAAAGGAAAAACAAAAAAAAACTTTCAAAATTATTCTTTAATTATTTACATATTAACATTAAAATAAATTTAAACACTTGTATTACTGGAATTGAATGAATCTCTTTAGTCATAACAGTCACGAACACAAAACATGGTTTCCCGACGTGATTGAGTTAGGAAGTTACGAAAACAAAATCCTGATAACATTCGATACACAATTCTATGTTAAATTAAATATTCGTTTTTACCATACTTATTTTTTCCATGTAGGAAATACGAATTAAATTGAGAAAATAAACTCTGTAACCGAACAATTTTCGTTAAGTGACATTATTTTTAGTTATTTTTAGGTCTATAGAGATATTATCATTTGTGTATGAATTGCGACATCCTACAACACAAACATTTTGCAAGTCGTGTACATATTCTGCTACGTACTCTATTACATATTAATCTGTCATTGTTTAAATTGCTTTCTATCATCATGTTCAGGGGGTGGCCGCATCCCCAACCCCTCGCTGACGACAGCTCACTCCATTCCCGATCATCATTCTCTCACAAGAACTAATAGTGGAAAACCCTCCGGGTGAACGGTGACCGCATGTCCATTCGGCAAAACCAGAACATACATGTAACGAAATCAATAAAAACTAGCACCCCACTAATAGTAAAAATAAAAATAAATCACTTATATACGCTACCGAACTTCAAACCAACCAAACAACACATTATACCAAATAACAAAATGATTATATCAAAACATTTATATTTATTACATTCTTAAAATATCAAACACTTCACAAGAACACATAACTACAAAATCTCATACATATTGCTCACACGTATGTGCAGAACTCGTGAAAAAAAAAACACTTCTGCGATAAATTGCGTTTACACTTTGCCACTAGTATTTGTTTATATCTGCTCAAATTGCAAATTAAAGAAAATTCCTTGTCAAAGTACACACACTGGTGTCGAGATCTTGTGTTCTCTTCCAAAGAAGCTGGCGGCGATGAATTTGGAAACGTAATATCAATAGTATATGCTGTTAAAGAAAAACGGCAAATAACAAGAGGTTTCCTAGTTGCACTCTCATTCTTAAACCAACGAAGACATACCGTAAAACGATATAGACTCAATTAAGGACCTTTGGAACCTACCCTCAACGCTTGCTGCCACACATAACGAAATGCGGTAAATGTATGACCACAGAAACTGTAAACAGGATTTATTCCCGTTCGCGCACTGCCTGTACATATCGCTGAATGCTTTCCGAATGTGGAATTTCTCGTAAAGGTCCAACCACACTCAGTGCAGCGATGTCCAATACACTCGGGGTTCTTTACACAACTACCCCTTTCGTGACGACGTATATTGCAATTATGCTTAAATATTTTGTAACAATGCTGGCAGCGAAATCCAGGCGTTGGTCTACCCGTTGCAGGAGTAAACCTTCAACAACTCACACCATGCAGATAAAGTTCACAACTAGTATCAAACAAACACTGACATGTCAAACAGTGATGTAGATGGCGAGTAGGTCAACTGCGATAATACCGTTCATGGCGACGTAACTTACTTACATCAAGATACTCTTTAAAACAATAACAACATTTTTGTTTCGAATCCAATGATTACTGTGAAGTCTCCTCTGAAGAATGCATATCCTACATTATTACCGCTGACACAGCAGATTGAGACTGTGTATCTGGTACCACGCTGTTAATGTTTCGCATAGGAAACACAACTAGGCGATATACTTTTCACCTAAAAAAAATTACCTTATTATTAACATCATTACATGTGAGAACTCACAAACAGAATGAAGTAAATACCTAAACACATTGAGCTTTTACTCTTTCCGTGAAGTCATTAACATAGGGCGATCAAATGTATTGAAACCAACACTTGCAGTCTATCAACCAAGTCATTGGATTCTTCAGAAAATAAGTAGCTACATTTCACTACACCCTTCGCAGAACGTTCATGATACATATGTTCTTTTTTTATAAGTACGTTGTGAGATAGCTCTGGACCAGAGTACCAGGTTCGAATTGACGTTTCCTTTGTTCCAAATTTAAATAGCCCGTATCTTCAGCAACACGTTTACACTTTTGCTTTGTAGATGTCGTCACTTCTTCATCAGTAGAATGTACGTAGTTAACATCTTTGCCAACAGTTTTGGAGGTCACATTTTCGTTCTCGCCGTCCTGGATAGTTGTAACATCTCCGTTTTTAGTTTTAGATGTTAGTGTTGTTTACAACTTACACGTACCAGTGTGTCTATTTAGATTATCGCATCTACCAAATGCTGCATCACACAAATATCACATGTTAAAATCCTGGACGTCGGTTTCTTTGAACATTCTCTCTGTTCATGGCGATGTGCAGTACAACTTAAACTGAAGGTTTTGCCACGGTAACTGCATTGTTTTCCATGTAATTGTTAAGGACTCGATGAAGGTTTACATATACTCGTACAGGACATACTCGATTGCACATCCTCAGTGGTTTTCATCTTCTTCAAGCATATGTGAACTCAAACACTTGTTCTACTGAGCAGTGCTGACTCCTCACTGCTGAATCCTCACTGCTGACTCCTCACTGCTGACTCCTCACTGCTTAATCCTCACTGCTGACTCCTCACTGCTGACTCCTCACTGCTTAATCCTCACTGCTGACTCCTCACTGTTGACTCCTCACTGCTGAATCCTCACTGCTGACTTCTCACTGCTGACTCCTCACTGCTACCTTCACGCACTACCGACACCGCACATGCCTGTACAACCACTCAGTGATTTTCTGAGGTTGCAGTAATTTATATCATCATCCTGTCAATCGAAAGCAAAGTTATGTGGTATGTCTTTATACTGGGGTATAGGAAAATCACTAAGTTTCTTTCTACCAAGTAGATGGTGCCCAAGTGTTCTCAGCTCTAGATGATGTACTGAAGAGATGGGTCCAAACCCGAACTCTTGGTAACCATAAATTTTCCTCTTAACATAACTTGTGTATACTATAAACAACAATGCTTTCTATTATGTCTAAATGATACACATACTCATTCGAGGTCTTGAAGGCTCTGCTACAATATTCGCCATCGTGAGACTCTGGTTTCGTACAGTTACACTCCAAGCACGTATTACATTTGCCAACACCATATTTTTCCACCTCATCTATAAGTTGTTTTATTATATTAGTTTTCGTATTTGACAGGAGAGAGCAAATATCTCTCGATGTAATTAACATACTTGGTGCGACGTATTCCTTTAGAAGACACCTGAATGCAGATCGCTTCAGAAAATAACCATTAACACGAAGGTTTGGCTCGCAGAGCACTGATGTAGACTGTGTTGTACAATCAGGTGATGACGATGAAGTGACAGGCGTAATATCCTATATACGATTAGAGGCAGCTTGAGAACAATTGTGTGCCTTAACTGTGAGGATGAGGATAACCTAGTCGTTCATCAGATATCCTTATTTTCTTTCCTTTACAAAGTTTTAACTAACTATTAAAATTGTCAACACGTGCATATATCCGTCTACAATTATCACATCAATGTCATACGAATAGTACTCCGCACGTACGCACATTTCTCATCTCTCCTTCAGTCGTATAAATATGTAGACTCACTCTCTCAATACTTGCATGAATGTCTTCGAGGGGGAAAAAAATTGCTCCTCTCAACACTTGTAGATAAACCCTAACATTTATCTGATACTCTCTGCAGATAACGCTTAACATGTTGCAAGATACCTTTTCAAGTTGCTACGATATCCAAACTGAGATTTACAATTTTCTCATGTGAACATACTACATGCTGCGTCATGTAGACAAACAGTTTCGTGCTGTCCGCAGTAGTTTATGATAGAAAGGGTATTTTTGCAGTAGTAGCACAAATAACGTTCCCGAATACTTTCCATCGTCGAATAAGAGTACGTTCTCCGTAGCAAATGTCCACACTTCGCATTCTGATATAAACTGAACCAGCCACCCTATACTAACATAATCATAATCATCATATATATATATATATATATTTTATAAGTTAAATTATTCCTTTCGACTGCAGCAGTAGGAACCACGATGTCATGCTACCCTACCCTTAACCTTTGGCCACCATCTCGGGCAACATCTACACCAAGGATGAAGGGGAAAAAATGTATATTTTGTTTATAAAATAATCATGATACATCTCTGGAGAAGATCCATCTGCCCCACCCACAATAGCAGGAACCATGACAACAAGTATTAACTTTGAATAACACCATGCAACCTTGACATTAACATTTGACCACCATCTCGAACAATATCTAACGCTTAAAACCAAAAAGGAATAAAAATTTTTATTTAGAAAATATTAAAATCACAGAAAATATTATAAGACCTTAGCTTCGTCTTCGACGAAACTGAAAACGGGGCGCGCTCCATCTTCACATATCTCTTGAATTAAATCTCAAAAGGCAGCGTTATTTGCGTGCATCTTGCGGTTTTAAAATTTGAAAACAATTCTGTCAGACCATGTACATTTTCGAGCGAAAACTGTGGTCATCCGGCGAGATATGTGTGGCCACAGAACGCTTAACAAAACAAAAGTGGAAAGGTAAATTATACCGCGAACTCCAGTCACACACACTTGCAAAATAGCGCCATTGGCCAGCAATATATCGGAGCGCCATTCGCCAATCAGCACCTCGTTACTTTCCAGCCGACATCACAGCCAACAGGGAATATATCGCAGCACGCAATAGGGAATCAAGCAGAATGCCAAATTTCATAGCTTCATTAAGTCAATTGGAGAATGGGAATCCAGACGTCAAAGGAATCACCATGACATTTTGCTAATTAATACTGGCGTGTGGTGAAGTGTTGCGAGGTAAGATGTGACTTGCTCTGTGCTATATCTAATAGTTTGCTAGTTTACACATCGGCCACTTAAACATAGAAGTGTATTTGACGTCACAGCATGTGTGTAATGGGTGCCTCGCCGCTCTCTCGTGAGTGGCCGCAATGCACTCAGTTTCTCCCGGCTCCACTCTGGTTACTCCTTCCTGCTGCGTGTTTCAAGTTTGTACTGCACTCAGCAAGCACCAGCTTACCTGGCAACACTTCACCACACACTACTGATACTTACTTATTCTGTGGATTGTATGTGCACGACAACCAGAAGCAAATAGAAATGTACTTAAGGCCATGGGTAAGATGGAAATGACCACATTATTTAAAGTGTACTGAAAAATCGTTATTTACTGTGGATCCCATAATCAAGGTCTACTAAAGATATTATTTCTGGGCCGCCAGTGTGCGCGTGGCGCAAGAGAAGAATACCCGAGTAATCAATTATCAGAAAAGAGATCTCTGAATTATTGCATGTCTTGTCGTATGGCAATTAATTTACTTTCATGAGCTACTAAAACTTCTTTCTCCAGAAGAATTACAGTTACAGATAAGCAAAGACTGAAATAAGTTGCATATGGCAGCAGCTCAATGTAATATGATTTCTCTAATATAGTCCTCAAGAATTCTCCATAACCCTTCCTCTATAGGTTTCCTTGTAAAATTTATCCACGCTTCCTTCAGAAGTAGAGATCTAAAGCATATACGTAAATATCTCATATAACACTTAACCTTAGGGAAGAAAATATATATACTGATTAATGGAGTACCCTTTTATTGGACACTGAAAAATATTTTCCCTTGTTTGAAGGACAAACTTAATCTGCCAAATGTCAAATTTCAACGGTAATTATAATTATATTCTGAGTTGAGCGTACACATAAATTTGAGCTGCGTGTATTCTTACATCTTAACTTTGGTTGTTTATGATCCTTCACTAAAATTTCAATCTTTATAATTGACGCTCCTCAATTACTGAAATGCTTTCTTCGTTGGTAGTTTCCCCAGAAGTAGTACATATAAATTATTATTAAAGTGTTGATTATGATTGATCTATTGTTAATGTGTTAATTCTACTGCAATCTATTCTACTATTACATTCACTCCAAAATACAAGTTATTTATGACAACTTGGTTCGCTAACAACTTCACACTAGTATCACATACCACATATTGTATTCATTGAAGTGTCTACTAATCGTGGGAAATTTAGAAACAATCTTTTATCCTACTCTCCCGACACACACCTTAACAGTTTTAATTTCAGTGAAGCCCTTTCGTTTGGCCTTTTCTCAAAACTGCCATATTATTACACTGTGCAACGTCTTATCCTAACCCATACCCCATACACACACGTTTTNGCCTTTTCTCAAAACTGCCATATTATTACACTGTGCAACGTCTTATCCTAACCCATACCCCATACACACAC
The DNA here is from genome assembly GCA_002778355.1 of Clitarchus hookeri. Lineage (NCBI taxonomy): Eukaryota > Metazoa > Arthropoda > Insecta > Phasmatodea > Phasmatidae > Clitarchus > Clitarchus hookeri. Next base: position 13,001 of record NQII01012811.1, read on the forward strand.
GTTTCTTCTTCACATTGGGGGCTTTAACTAGCGAAGAGTGAGGCCTACATATCACCGTAGTCTATTGTATCAGTCCTGTCTGCTCTGTTCCTCCTCCTTTAATATGAGAAAAAATAATTAACAGATATTGCTCCTCCTGGTACCTTGAGCATTGCACATAAATGTTGTTAGAAGTTGTTGGATGACCGGTTGTTGAAACATTGTTGAAACATCTTTTGTCAAGCCTATCCAATAAAATCAAGTTATCTTTATTGTGGATCGACATTCGAATCATAAACATGTGGATGTGGTGACGTAAGCGAAATAGAATGGTATAGCGATGTTTGTTTACCACCACGTTGCAATCATCGATAGTAGCCGCTTGACGTCTTATTTTATGGCCCCCTAAAGACCTATTACGACCAGGAAATAACCAATTGGCTGAAGAATCATCCTATTTAAACTGTCAGTCAGTATCACATCAGCGAATTTTCAAGTGCTGTCTATGGAAAAGCAGGCACTTTCACTATTGTTAAAAGTGGTTTCCAGGAAACAGGACTTTGGCCAGTGAATCCAGATGTATTCCCAGACCACTTGTTTGAGCCAGGTGAAACAGCAAACATTCCACTTCCTTTAGAAGATGAACCGACCGGTCTACAACCGGTTTATCTGGTCAGGGGCTCAGGACTCACAGGAACTTCTGTGCATAGAGATAATTTAGCAAGCTTGATAGGTCCACGAGAACATTTGCGATGAAGACGATTTTCAAGATGAAGACAGTCACACCCAAGACAATCATCAGAATTCATCACCCACAATCCTTGAAGATGATGCCAGAGGAAACAATGATAGTCATCCTATCCCTCTGGAGCATGTTTCTGTTGCTACGATTTCACCTCTTTCTCGGGCATCTACAAGATGACAGAAGCGAAAACGCAAGGAAAATGGCGCATCTGTAAAAATAACCACCAGTACCTAACTTCAGGAGTTAAAGGAAAAAGAAACAGAGAAGAACGTAAAACAACAGCGGAAGTCAGCCCGGAAAGCACAATAGCAACTTAAGATGGATAAGGAAATTAGCTACAAAGAATAGCTTCTCGGAGATGATGTCGATGATAACTGCCACTCTCTCTGAAACGAACATTTTGATTGGCTGTAATGGGGTCAGTGTGAAAAATGGGCACATAGTAGACGAGCTGGACTTCCTGGGAAAACTAAATATTAGATATATGTTACTTCGCCATTAGAATCACAGATTACATGTTACGAATATGACTTCTTTATTATGATCCAGCAAGAAAACAAATAAAAGGGTCAAACATTATCTCCACCAAGTAATAGAACTTTCAACCAACACCAAGTCGTTTGGCTGCCATTTCCGAACCACTGCAGATATAGTGTTGGCACTTGTCACTGTTGTGTGTCAATAAATACCTCCACTGGCACTTTGTGCTGCCAACAGAAACGTGATCGTGATAGGCCGTTTGGTCGCCATATCCGAACCATTAAAGGTAGATTGTTCGTGCTTGGCATGGTTGGGTGTCAGTAGATTACGTTACTGGCACTTCCTTCTACCAACAGAAATGTCATCGGGATAGGTCGTTCGGTCGCCATATCCGAACANTGGCCAGTGAATCCAGATGTATTCCCAGACCACTTGTATGAGCCGGGTGAAACAACAAACATTCCACTTCCTTTAGAAGATGAACCGACCGGTCTACAACCGGCTTATCTGGTCAGGGGCTCAGGACTCACAGGAACTTCTGTGCATAGAGATAATTTAGCAATCTTGATAGGTCCACGAGAACATTTGCGATGAAGACGATTTTCAAGATGAAGACAGTCACACCCAAGACAATCATCAGAATTCATCACCCACAATCCTTGAAGATGATGCCAGAGGAAACAATGATAGTCATCCTATCCCTCTGGAGCATGTTTCTGTTGCTACGATTTCACCTCTTTCTCGGGCATCTACAAGATGACAGAAGCGAAAACGCAAGGAAAATGGCGCATCTGTAAAAATAACCACCAGTACCTAACTTCAGGAGTTAAAGGAAAAAGAAACAGAGAAGAACGTAAAACAACAGCGGAAGTCAGCCCGGAAAGCACAATAGCAACTTAAGATGGATAAGGAAATTAGCTACAAAGAATAGCTTCTCGGAGATGATGTCGATGATAACTGCCACTCTCTCTGAAACGAACATTTTGATTGGCTGTAATGGGGTCAGTGTGAAAAATGGGCACATAGTAGACGAGCTGGACTTCCTGGGAAAACTAAATATTATATATATGTTACTTCGCCATTAGAATCACAGATTACATGTTACGAATGTGACGTCTTTATTATGATCCAGCAAGAAAACAAATAAAAGGGTCAAACATTATCTCCACCAAGTAATAGAACTTTCAACCAACACCAAGTCGTTTGGCTGCCATTTCCGAACCACTGCAGATATAGTGTTGGCACTTGTCACTGTTTTGTGTCAATAAATACCTCCACTGGCACTTTGTGCTGCCAACAGAAACGTGATCGTGATAGGCCGTTTGGTCGCCATATCCGAACCATTAAAGGTAGATTGTTCGTGCTTGGCATGGTTGGGTGTCAGCAGATTACGTTACTGGCACTTCCTTCTACCAACAGAAATGTCATCGGGATAGGTCGTTCGGTCGCCATATCCGAACAGTTGAAGATACATTGTTGGCGCTTGGCATGGTTGGGTGACACGACATACTCTAAGTGGCTCTTTGTGCTGCCAACAGAAATTGTGGTTTTGTTGGCAGCACAAAGTGCCAGTAAGGCTATGTCCTGACAAACAACCATGTCAATTGCCGACACAATATCTTCAATAGTTCGGAAATGGCGGCCGAATGACCTATCCCGATTACGTTGCTGTTGGCATCGCAACATGCCAGTAAGTGTATGTCTTGACAACCAATCTTGCCAAGATTAAAAAAATTAACTTCAACGGTTCGGGAATGGCAGCCGAACGAAAATTGACCAACGAACCACCGGAAATTATGGCGCACTAGTAAAAGTGTAAAATAATTTCATATTTTTGCATTATTCCAATTGCAGCTGCAAGTCGAAACTTCAATTGCAGAAGTTGCCAGAGAACCCTCTATCATAAATAAAAATTTCTATCAATAATTATTTCGTCACCGTATTTATACACCTATTACCTGCGTCACCGATGCTGTTCTAGCCTGCGGATTCCACGGGCCAATCCCCTTTAAGGGGGATAGTGGTGGAACGAAGTTTGTCAACCAGTGCGGGTGGANTCTTTAAGGGGGATAGTGGTGGAACGAAGTTTGTCAACCAGTGCGGGTGGATGAGCCGCAAGCTCATACTGCAGATATAAAGCTAGACCTTCCTCGCTGCGCACGATGCACACAATCTTGTGAAAAAGTTGATTCAGGTTGACAATGACATAATTACCATGTACTTTAATAGCCTTCGTGANTTCGTCACCGTATTTATACACCTATTACCTGCGTCACCGATGCTGTTCTAGCCTGCGGATTCCACGGGCCAATCCCCTTTAAGGGGGATAGTGGTGGAACGAAGTTTGTCAACCAGTGTGGGTGGATGAGCCGCAAGCTCATACTGCAGATATAAAGCTAGACCTTCCTCGCTGCGCACTATGCACACAATCTTGTGAAAAAGTTGATTCAGGTTGACAATGACATAATTACCATGTACTTTAATAGCCTTCGTGANATGCACACAATCTTGTGAAAAAGTTGATTCAGGTTGACAATGACATAATTACCATGTACTTTAATAGCCTTCGTGACATTTACTAGTGGTTTAACTGCATCCGCAAAATAATCAACAAAATGCAAACCTGTTTCAACAGCATTATGACGATATAGTACATTCGGGGTTCAATCAAACAATAGATGTGAGTCATAAGCATGACAATCAACAACAAGCACTTCTCTGATAAATACCGCGACGAACTACGGACACATGCGCGAACAACAAGCAACTGAGTGTGATAGTGCGTGGTAGTGGCCCATCAGTTATTCACTGCAACGTACTAGAATTAACCGGTTCGCACCAGTACACCCCAGTATGGTAACTTACAAGAACCAACATTATTCAAAGACGTGGGCACCTAAAAAAAAAACCATCCTACCATTTTACGATTTACATAAATCGTGGTTGTCATTAACCACTGTAAGATTAATTAAGGTGTTTTTAAAACTTTTACTCATACAGAAAATAACAACTTTTGTTTATTAACAATACAAATTCCAGCATGCGTGTTTCCAANTTTAAAACTTTTACTCATACAGAAAATAACAACTTTTGTTTATTAACAATACAAATTCCAGCATGCGTGTTTCCATACTACCAGATGCATAGGCGAACCTGGCCGCCACAAACAAATCCATGTTATTTAAATAGCTTTAAAATAACATGTACGAAATATATCAATACCTACAGTAATTTATACGTTCTAGTACTTTTCCTTAAAATATTTTTCGATAAATGTGTTTTTAAGAGCAATACTTTTAAAGATCACAAATTTTTCCCATATAAAAAACTATTTTTTTTTTTTTTTCATATTTGTATAGCTTCAGTATATAAATCACCCGTACATATTTATATGCTTAAATGATATCCCAATTTATTGGTAATAAATATTAAAAAAAGCATTTATCCCTCTAGCACAAATAGTTTACGCGCACAAATAATTGCCCTGAATGTATCTGTAAATCCTAAATTTCCAACTTAAGGCACGCGCTCGTAATCAAAGGCCTGTCATTTCAGAAGTTTTGAAGGAAACTTAAGGCATAACACGATACTTTACGTTCTACAATTTCTGTTTGAAGATATTACGATGCAATGCTTTGTTTAAGAGTAATGTATTAAAGTATCACAATTTTCTCCATGAGAAAAGAGTTTTAAATTTTTTTGTTTGTGTAACGTGTTCATACAAAATAAAATATATATTTGTATGTTCATATCATATTCTAATTCATTAGTAAGTAATCTCAATAAAGAACCTATTTCAGAACAAATAGTTTACGCAAAGTAGGTGTTTCTATGAATTCATCTAAAAATCCTAGATAGCAGAATTTTTTCAAAACAGCGAACCCTCAACAATATTTCATAGGACTTTTTCTGAGATGAACAGGGGACCAACCTGAACAAACTCCGACCAATCACATGATGTTTTTTTGAACTTCCAGGTTTGAACTCTATTTGAACTTAAAGCACTGTACTATTATTTCTAGTCGAGAAACTTAAGTAGTATAAAGAAGGCTTCCAACAGTTTCTTGATAGCGTATATTTTTATCTTCATCGAAATCTTTTGGTGCTTGTGGCGACAGCTACCTAGACAGTTATTCGCCAGGAGACTTAGGTGTGTCTGGTGAGGGTTGATGAGATGAGTATGCAGAAGCGACCGAATGAAGGGGCGGTGAAACGGGATAACCCGGAGAAAACCCGCTGACCAGCAGTATTATCTGGCACGATTCCCACGTGCGAAAGTCCGGGAGTGGCCCAGCCGGGTATTACAACACGTAGGCCCTAAAAATTGGTTTACATTTCCCAAAGGCATCCTCGCTGACTTACCCAGATGTTTTTACTTTGTCTGTCACAAGTAATTTGAAAACCTAGGACTAATGTTACTCATCCCATTTGTACCATCTTGAAAGACTTGGTTAGATGTCATTTAATTTTATTTTTCACATTCACATCATTATAACATAGCAACATTTCGTCAACATATACTGCCATTATTAAAACTCCATCTTCAGTGATCTTATAAAAGATGAAGAGATCAAACTCAAACTATACAAAATTGCACTTCTTTATACTTTTTCGAGTGTATTGTTCCACACTCTGCTGGCATGTTTAAGTCCTTAGAAAATTTTATTTACATGTCAACACTAATTGTTTATATTAAAAAACATTCTAGCATCCTTGAAGAAAAGCAGAAACAGCATAAATTTGTTGAATATCAAGATTATACTCTGCTGTTAATGAAAGAAGTTATCGTTATGAACTGTACATAATACATTTTAAATACGTCCCTTCAAAATCAATTCCTCTTTTCTGTACACAGACTTTGAGGACGAGGCGAACCTTGAGATTGACACTCAAATTTTCAGCAACGCTCTTAGTTTTAGAGATCTGTTTGGATTTCAAGGATTTTTTTTCCCCTGGAGTAAGGTCTACAAGTTCTCGCGCTAAATTTTCCGTTTGTGCCCGTTATTCACATTTCATTGCATCTTTGCAGAGATTTTTGTCTGGACGTTCTAGGACTTCCTCTGTCATTGGGTCGTTTATATTTTGCCCAACTGAAGAATATATTACAATGCATTATTATGCTTCGGGTGGTTTTCAGACCTGTTCTCCTCTCTGAAGATTTGCAAGCTGATTGGTTGTTATTGACTGATCATATTCGCTTAGTTTCTTACTGTGTTCAGGGATATCATTTTCATTGAAACCACAGAAATATTCTTACCGTTTCGATTCATTTAATTTACTTTCTAAGTATTCTTTTACAAAAATTGGATTCGCAGATTATTTGGTTGAGATATTGCCCATCAGCTTCGGAAAATCACTTACGTTTTTATCTCGAGATTTCTTGATGATTGAAGATAATTTTTTTTATCTACAAAGATAACATACCTTGATATAATTATACAATTTCTGCCAAGGTCATAGAGTCGATAAGATTTTGACTTAGGTCTGTACTATGTATCATACAAATATACAGGGTGTGGACTTACGGTCTAGTTTTCTGTGGTTATGGAATGGAACGTGCGCATAAGCTTTGCACCCAAACACATGAACATGTTTGACAGTCGGTTTCCTACGTGATCACATTTCTTCTGGAGTCTTATTTACACATCTGCTTGGAGATCGATTTAACAAGCAAACAACTGTATACGCACTTTCTGTCTAAATAATATAAGCAGCTTCAATTCGATTAGGAGGCATCTAGTTCGTTCCAAAATTAATCGGTTGAGATGTTTCGCTTTTACATTTGGTTCTGATGTATATGGCCGGATGCACCATTTCAGTAGAACGGAGATAATTAAAAAATTTATTAGAATAGTATTCTTTCCTATTGTGTATCCTGAATATCTTAATTTTCTGATCTGTCATGTTCTCTGCACAAATTTTGTATTCTTTGAGATATNCCTATTGTGTATCCTGAATATCTTAATTTTCTGATCTGTCATGTTCTCTGCACAAATTTTGTATTCTTTGAGATATTCCAAAACATGGTATTTGGTCTTTAAGAAGTGATAGAACGACTTATGACTGAGATCATCTAAGATTGTCAACATGTACCTTGAACCGGCAAGGGAACCATCCATCGGTCCACACACGTCTCAATGTTATAGCTCCAAAGGCTTAGTTGATTTTTAATGGCTACTATAAAATAGCAACCTGAGATGCTTTTAGAGTAACACAAACCTCACATACAAAATCTTCAGCATTTTTGTCTGAATAATTAATGCTAAGTATTTTTCCTTTTTTAATCTTATTCATATTGGATTAGTCTAATATGTCCCTTTGCGTTGTGCCAAAGGTATTCTGTATTAGGATACAAGATAGCAGTTTCAGTGTTACAGACAAATGTATTTAGCGTGAAAAAATTATTTTCCATTTATGCTGAGGCAATTAACTCCATTTTCTGCACTAAATCCTCGTGAAACATCCAAGTCAAATACCACTGTATTTCCCTTATTTGCTGTTTGATTTACTGATAGAAAATTAACCTTTTGTTAAAGAATATANAGTCAAATACCACTGTATTTCCCTTATTTGCTGTTTGATTTACTGATAGAAAATTAACCTTTTGTTAAAGAATATAATAGACATTATTTACACTGCCTGTAACAGTAATTTATCATTGAACTTCTGTAGCATAGATCATAATAATTTGTCCATTGTATGCTGTGGCTACTGTCAAACCAGCTGGTTGTCTTTCAACTATTAGGAATTTTTTATTTATCATAAAATGTGCAGAACGGCCTCAATCAAGAAACAAGCCATTTTNTGTCTTTCAACTATTAGGAATTTTTTATTTATCATAAAATGTGCAGAACGGCCTCAATCAAGAAACAAGCCATTTTCATTATTTTATCTTTGGACTAAAAATGTTGTAATCAAATGTCTTTCTATTTTTTTTTTTTATTTTTTTTTTTGGTTGCTTAACACAACTTTTGCTACAGCTCTTAGCAAAGTGACCGCGCTTGTTTCATCTGTAGCATCAAGGTCCATTATTCTGTGTTTTCAAAAAAAAATTATATTAAAATAACTATTCCTGTCACTTTAAATATAATTGGTAAATGTACCATCTGAACCCATCCCTGGACTATTACCATAGCTGTGCATTGTTGCATTCTTCTTCTTATTTTCAATTTCCACAACTGATATATTCTATGGAAGCTTGGTTTTTTATTAGAGTCGGCAGTTGCCTTAATTCCTAAACTTTAAATACCCATAATCATGGGAAATCCGGATAACAAAATGGTTCCGATCCATTTATCATAAACTAGTCCATTAATATTTAGTTAGTTGGTAGTACTAAATTTAAAACTTTTACTCATACAGAAAATAACAACTTTTGTTTATTAACAATACAAATTCCAGCATGCGTGTTTCCAAACTACCAGACGCATTCGCGAACCTGGCCGCCACAAACAAATCCATGTTATTTCAATAGCTTTAAAATAACATGTACGAAATATATCAATACCTACAGTAATATATACGTTCTAGTACTTTTCCTTAAAATATTTTTCGATAAATGTGTTTTTAAGAGCAATACTTTTAAAGATCACAAATTTTTCCCATATAAAAAACAATTTTTTTTTTTTTCATATTTGTATAGCTTCAGTATATAAATCACCCGTACATATTTATATGCTTAAATGATATCCCAATTTATTGGTAATAAATATTAAAAAAAGCATTTATCCCTCTAGCACAAATAGTTTACGCGCACAAATAATTGCCCTGAATGTATCTGTAAATCCTAAATTTCCAACTTAAGGCACGCGCTCGTAATCAAAGGCCTGTCATTTCAGAAGTTTTGAAGGAAACTTAAGGCATAACACGATGCATTACGTTCTACAATTTATGTTTGAAGATATTACGATGTAATGCTTTGTTTAAGTGTAATGTATTAAAGTATCACAATTTTCTCCATGAGAAAAGAGTTTTCTATTTTTTTGTTTGTGTAACGTGTTCATACAAAATAAAATATATATTTGTATGTTCATATCATATTCTAATTCATTAGTAAGTAATCTCAATAAAGAACCTATTTCAGAACCAATAGTTTACGCACAGTAGGTGTTTCTATGAATGCATCTAAAAATCCTAGATAGCAGAATTTTTTCAAAACAAGGAACCCTCAACCAGATTTCATAGGACTTTTTATGAGATGAACAGGGGACCAACCTGAACAAACTCCGACCAATCACATGATGTTTTTTTGAACTTCCAGGTTCGAACTCTATTTGAACTTAAAGCACTGTACTATTATTTCTAGTCGAGAAACTTAAGTAGTATAAAGAAGGCTTCCAACAGTTTCTTGATAGCGTATATTTTTATCTTCATCGAAATCTTTTGGTGCTTGTGGCGACAGCTACCTAGACAGTTATTCGCCAGGAGACTTAGGTGTGTCAACTGGGTCCAACATGTACTGAGTGAAGAGATTTAGGTGGCTCTTAACAGCGAGATCTTTAGACCCGATGAGGGTTTATGAGATGAGTATGCAGAAGCGACCGAATGAAGGGGCGGTGAAACGGGATAACCCGGAGAAAACCCGCTGACCAGCAGTATTATCTGGCACGATTCCCACATGCGAAAGTCCGGGAGTGGCCCAGCCGGGTAATTACAACATGTAGGCCCTAAAAATTGTTTTACATTTCCCAAAGGCATCCTCGCTGACTTACCCAGATGTTTTTACTTTGTCTGTCACAAGTAATTTGAAAACCTAGAACTAATGTTACTTATCCCATTTGTACCATCTTGAAAGACTTGGTTAGATTTCATTTTATTTTATTTTTCACATTCACATCATTATAACATAGAAACATTTCGTCAACATATACTGCCAATATTAAAACTCCATCTTTAGTGATCTTATGAAAAATTAAGAGGAAAAACTGAAACTATACAAAATTGCACTTCTTTATACTTTTTCGAGTGTATTGTTCCACACTCTGCTGGCATGTTTAAGTCCTTAAAAACTTTTATTTACATGCCAGAACTAATTGTTTATATTAAAAAACATTCTAGCATCCTTGAAGAAAAGCAGAGCCAGCATAAATTTGTTGAATATCAAGTTTATACTCTGCTGTTAATGAAAGAAGTTATCGTTATGAACTGTACATAATAAATTTTGAATACGTCTCTTCAAAATCAATTCCTCTTTTCTGTACACAGACTTTGAGGACGAGGCGAACCTTGAGATTGACACTCAAATTTTCAGCAACGCTCTTAGTTTTAGAGATCTGTTTGGATTTCAAGGATTTTTTTTACCTGGAGTAAGGTCTACAAGTTCTCGCGCTACATTTTCCGTTTGTGCCCGTTATTCACATTTCATTGCATCAATCCAGAGATTTTTGTCTGGACGTTCTAGGACTTCCTCTGTCATTGGGTCGTTTATATTTTTCCCAACTGAAGAATATATTACAATGCATTATTATGCTTCGGGTGGTTTTCAGACCTGTTCTCCTCTCTGAAGATTTNCCCAACTGAAGAATATATTACAATGCATTATTATGCTTCGGGTGGTTTTCAGACCTGTTCTCCTCTCTGAAGATTTGCAAGCTGATTGGTTGTTATTGACTGATCATATTCGCTTAGTTTCTTACTGTGTTCAGGGATATCATTTTCATTGAAACCACAGAAATATTCTTACCGTTTCGATTCATTTAATTTACTTTCTAAGTATTCTTTTACAAAAATTGGATTCGCAGATTATTTGGTTGAGATATTGCCCATCAGCTTCGGAAAATCACTTACGTTTTTATCTCGAGATTTCTTGATGATTGAAGATAATTTTTTTTATCTACAAAGATAACATACCTTGATATAATTATACAATTTCTGCCAAGGTCATAGAGTCGATAAGATTTTGACTTAGGTCTGTACTATGTATCATACAAATATACAGGGTGTGANTTCTGCCAAGGTCATAGAGTCGATAAGATTTTGACTTAGGTCTGTACTATGTATCATACAAATATACAGGGTGTGAACTTACGGTCTAGTTTTCTGTGGTTTTGGAATGGAACGTGCGCATAAGCTTTGCACCCAAACACATGAACATGCTTAACAGTCGGTTTCCTACGTGATCACATTTCTTCTGGAGTCTTATTTACACATCTGCTTGGAGATCGATTTAACAAGCAAACAACTGTATACGCACTTTCTGTCTAAATAATATAAGCAGCTTCAATTCGATTAGGAGGCATCTAGTTCGTTCCAAAATTAATCGGTTGAAATGTTTCGCTTTTACATTTGGTTCTGATGTATATGGCCGGATGCACCATTTCAGCAGAACGGAGATAATTAAAAAATTTATTAGAATAGTATTATTCCCTATTGTGTATCCTGAATATCTTAATTTTCTGATCTGTCATGTTCTCTGCACAAATTTTGTATTCTTTGAGATATTCCAAAACATGGTATTTGGTCTTTAAGAAGTGATAGAACGACTTATGACTGAGATCATCTAAGATTGTCAACATGTACCTTGAACCGGCAAGGGAACCATCCATCGGTCCACACACGTCTCAATGTTATAGCTCCAAAGGCTTAGTTGATTTTTAATGGCTACTATAAAATAGCAACCTGAGATGCTTTTAGAGTAACACAAACCTCACATACAAAATCTTCAGCATTTTTGTCTGAATAATTAATGCTAAGTATTTTTCCTTTTTTAATCTTATTCATATTGGATTAGTCTAATATGTCCCTTTGCGTTGTGCCAAAGGTATTCTGTATTAGGATACAAGATAGCAGTTTCAGTGTTACAGACAAATGTATTTAGCGTGAAAAAATTATTTTCCATTTATGCTGAGGCAATTAACTCCATTTTCTGCACTAAATCCTCGTGAAACATCCAAGTCAAATACCACTGTATTTCCCTTATTTGCTGTTTGATTTACTGATAGAAAATTAACCTTTTGTTAAAGAATATAGTAGACATTATTTACATTGTCTGTAACAGTAATTTATCATTGAACTTCTGCAGCATAGATCATAATCATTTGTCCATTGTATGCTGTGGCTACTGTCAAACTAGCTGGCTGTCTTTCAACTATTAGGAATTTTTTATTTATCATAAAATGTGCAGAACGGCCTCAATCAAGAAACAAGCCATTTTCATTATTTTATCTTTGGACTAAAAATGTTGTAATCAAATGTCTTTCTATTTTTTTTTTTTATTTTTTTTTTTGGTTGCTTAACACAACTTTTGCTACAGCTCTTAGCAAAGTGACCGCGCTTGTTTCATCTGTAGCATCAAGGTCCATTATTCTGTGTTTTCAAAAAAAAATTATATTAAAATAACTATTCCTGTCACTTTAAATATAATTGGTAAATGTACCATCTGAACCCATCCCTGGACTATTACCATAGCTGTGCATTGTTGCATTCTTCTTCTTATTTTCAATTTCCACAACTGATATATTCTATGGAAGCTTGGTTTTTTATTAGAGTCGGCAGTTGCCTTAATTCCTAAACTTTAAATACCCATAATCATGGGAAATCCGGATAACAAAATGGTTCCGATCCATTTATCATAAACTAGTCCATTAATATTTAGTTAGTTGGTAGTACTAAAAACCTTGTTCACAAATTATTCTACCGTCTTACAATGTTCTAGTAGTTAGGTTATGAGTATGCGCAACAAACCTACACATATAGTAATCACTTGTAGTGACAGTCATCGATACCTATAGCAAATTCACCTTGGTCAGACCGGCCAAGATGAAGAATGCAAGCTTTGTCACCGAGATNTCTGAACCCATCCCTGGACTATTACCATAGCTGTGCATTGTTGCATTCTTCTTCTTATTTTCAATTTCCACAACTGATATATTCTATGGAAGCTTGGTTTTTTATTAGAGTCGGCAGTTGCCTTAATTCCTAAACTTTAAATACCCATAATCATGGGAAATCCGGATAACAAAATGGTTCCGATCCATTTATCATAAACTAGTCCATTAATATTTAGTTAGTTGGTAGTACTAACTACTTTGTTCACAAATTATTCTACCGTCTTACAATGTTCTAGTAGTTAGGTTATGAGTATGCGCAACAAACCTACACATATAGTAATCACTTGTAGTGACAGTCATCGATACCTATAGCAAATTCGCCTTGGTCAGACCGGCCAAGATGAAGAATGCAAGCTTTGTCACCGAGATCATGGATTTGGAAATGAACGAAATGGGAGCCCTCTGGTGGCAGATGCTAAAAAAAAAAAATAACTAGCAAACTATATATAGTAAACAATACTGGACAAATATGTGTTTAAGTCGTAACTTAGCGGCCAATGGGCAAATACGATTGATTGGCATGTGTTGAGAGGTAATTTACGTTATGTAAGGTCAATGATAAGTTTTTGTGGTGGAGTGTGTGAGAGGTTGGTAGAGGAGGGGTTAGCAAAGAAAGAGGGTGTATTTCTCGAGTTTAAAGTTTTTTTTTTCGAAAAGGTGTGTTTGAGGGGAGAGGTGATGAGGGGACGGTAGTGGGATGAATGTTAGGCGAGAGCCCTCGTATGAGAACCGTCTTCTGGACATCCAATCAGTGGCGAGTGCAATACCGTCGTGAGTGTGAGAAGGGGAGCAGTGGGTAGAGACAGTCACTAATTCTCAGTCTACGTAAAATAAGCAGAGGTTTGAGATGCTTACTTGAACTTTTGCTTGGCGTGGCGTATCTTGAAATGAATAAAAACTATATCTTTCAGTAACTCTTGTTAAATTTTCTGCATTAAGTTAGGATTATTTTATCTCTGCATTTAAAAAACAGTAAAATTCGCCCAAAATAAGTCTAATTATCGTTCTAAAAAAATTATTTAGAAAATTCTGAATCATACAGTTACTTATTTAAGACTCTTTAGAGCACAAAAAATTTCAATTATTTATTGGTNTTTTTTTTTTCGAAAAGGTGTGTTTGAGGGGAGAGGTGATGAGGGGACGGTAGTGGGATGAATGTTAGGCGAGAGCCCTCGTATGAGAACCGTCTTCTGGACATCCAATCAGTGGCGAGTGCAATACCGTCGTGAGTGTGAGAAGGGGAGCAGTGGGTAGAGACAGTCACTAATTCTCAGTCTAAGTAAAATAAGCAGAGGTTTGAGATGCTTACTTGAACTTTTGCTTGGCGTGGCGTATCTTGAAATGAATAAAAACTATATCTTTCAGTAACTCATGTTAAATTTTCTGCATTAAGTTAGGATTATTTTATCTCTACATTTCAAAACCAGCAAAATTCGCCCACAATAAGTCTAATTATCGTTCTAAAAAAATTATTAAGAAAATTCTGAATCATACAGTTGCATATTTAAGTCTCTCTAGAGCACAAAAAATTTCAATTATTTATTGGTGATCTGCACAGTGATGACACAGAACCGGACGAAAAAAAGAAGATTTGTGTGCGAAGTAAGTTTTGATTTTCGTGATGCACACGCATTCAGATTTCCCATTTTGAATACATTAATACTTTTTAATTCATGAACTTTAATGCCTCAGCGTTAACTTCATAAATTGCACTCAAAAATGGGCGACATTTCAGTTTGAATGTGAGAATAAAATGTATACTTTAATCATACATTTCATGAATGCGTTTTCCAAAATTTTCAGTTTCAATTATGTGTTTTATGGAACAAGAATGAACATTTTCAAAACAACGTCATCGGATAGATTTCTGGTTCTGTTGTTTTGCTTTCAATAATGAATATCCAGTTTTATGCCTTCCATTTTCATATCAACAATATTTGTTCATTTAGACTGTCCGCAGTTAAATGCATACTTCTAAAATTATCATTTGAAAATTTTCACTGCCTCCTACCAGCATACATTTTCACTGGCATACTAATTTGCATGCGCCAAGTAAAGTTGTTATGAGGGAGGGAGATTCCACGTCTTAAAGTTGAATTACAATTTTTAATTAATCATATGTGAATAGAGAAATAATTACTTTTTTCTGAAGTTTTTATGCACTGTAATTTAAGCAAAAGTAAATTGATAATGCCTAATAAATTCGCAATTTCCCCTTACCGACCTATGAATAAAGTGAACAAGCTAATTGCAATGTTATTTTGTCATAGATTGGAAGAATACACAATGCGCATGCAAGTTGATTTTAATCAAGTATTCCAAAAGGGCTCAGATTACCGTTGACAGCTTGTTATATTGTTTCCATAACGATATTAACTATTTTGAAATTTTCAGCAACCAATTATAGTGTATAGGTACATAAGTTAAAGTTAAGGTAATTGTACACTTTGCAATAACACGAACTTAATGACGTTAACATGACGAATCAAGAGAGCTTTCTTTCATAATCAAGCATGCACATCGCCATAATTTATTTTCTGGTAAGTAGGTTGGGGTTTCATATTCGAAGTGAGAATAGACATACCTTATTCGCGTCTCTAACAAGACTATCCTACAAAAGTCTGTAGTGAAAATTAATATATTTTAAATTTCTATTGTTTTGGGTTATTAAAGACAAGGACAAAAACTGCAGCATTCTATATGATATTGAGGGCTTCGTCTAGTCAAAGGCTCGTTTGTGTGTTGATGAGGCAGATAATCTAAGAAACACTAGGGCGATGTCAGCTGACTCAGTTACTGAAGCGTTGTCTCTATACACAGGGCACTGAACAGTCATACAGTGTTGTTTATCGCGTAACTTGCAGCTTCAGGATTTGAAACAGCTTCCTTTCGTTTTATCGATATTAAGAATGTAGGAGGATTCTGTTGAGTGGTTTGGCACGTTATGCCGGTATCCAGTTTGTATATACACCGAAGAGCCAAAAAAACTGGTACACCTGCCTAATATCATGTAG
>NQII01012811.1:30744-40959 GCA_002778355.1 Clitarchus hookeri
ACATTGACTATTCATGATTTACAACATATCGTACTGCAATGAGTGAAAGTCAACAAATAAATGTCAACTGTGCAAAGGGTTATGAAATTGTTTCACTGTGCACTAACTTCGGAAATTTGGAATCAAGGAATGCATTTGAATTACTACAATTACGGAACAGAATATAAATCTCAGCTCTAAGCTTGCACAATAGTACATCAAGATAAATCTTAATAGTTGAAAATTAAAAGAATGTATATCACTATCTAAATATTATATTGGTGGTAACCTGGTGTGAAACTATTGAAAAAGTTAAAAGTAATATAAATTCATGTTTATTATCATACACGCATACACGTTTTAGACAACACATTAGGAACATTAAAATACTTGTAGATAATCTGTAGGAAGTTGCACCATACAGCAGTCACGCTGGGAGAAGGTTTCGATGCTCACTCACTGCCCTGAAATATGAAAAATCAAACATGTTTCAAGTAGTTCACCTAACTGAAGACATAATTTTGTATGGGTGATAAATTTGCCGCCAGGATGAGCGGAAGCAATTCCTATTGTGATGTTAAAAAACAAATTAGAAGCTTCAAAATAAGCTTATATTAACTCCACTTCGACGGCGTAAATTAGAAAAAATCTAAGGATTTAGGCTTTTCACATATTCTTGGCATACTATACATACCGGGTTGCTCAGTATTTTTAACGTAAACATTTCCATAGTATGATTCTTGTCCATTTTCTAGTACTGTAAACAAATACCAAAGTGACTACTTTTTGAATGGTTTTCTAAGCTATAATTTTTACTCCACAACTAAAATAATTATTTTAATCAAATTTTAGTATAAACACACTGAAATTGTAAAAGTAATTGCACTGCGATAATATAGACATTTTAAACACGGTTCTATATATCGTATACAACATAAAAGTTAATATTGAAGAAAAAAAATAGTTTTGAGAGCAGACTTGAAACGTAAATAACACCTGCTTTAATCGCAGCAATACATGAAATATTGAAATATGGAAAACAACAGCATTACATGCTTTGTTTGTATTATTATTTTTTCAATATTATTTTAAGGCTAATCATACGAATTTAATAATTCGTATTTAATATTACTGCATTATAGAATGAACAAAGGTGTGGTAATTAAGTTCATGCAGGAATGTATTTAAGGGACTACGTAATACAATTCCCATAACCTTGATTTTCCATATAGAGCATTAGAGCAAGTGCGTTTGTAATGAGCTGACTAGCATGCAGTGGTTTCTCTTTGCCTTCCGCAGGTCGGCATATTGCCATCGCCTCAAAGAGGGGCCCTTCACAGTCGGGTTATTTTATAGCTGCACAATACTGTGCGAAGTACCACTGAACCAGACATGAGAAATAGTGTCACGTTCCACGACATTTGATTTACCATATTCATTTAGTAGAACTTCACGAATCTGCTAAAACATCAGGGTGTAACATCATACTATTTTTATCCAACTTAAATAAGGTGCAACGTCTAATGTAATATTGAGTTAATAAAATAACGTTTATAATTTGAATTCTGTATTACATGTTTTCAATTTTTTGCATGTGAAAATATAAATGCTTTGAAAAAATTCATCGTCGATAAATTACCATAGCTGTAACTTACTAACTTATCAGACTGACAATTATAAAATTCCCGCAATCAAATGAGAGAATTAGTAAGTGAGTGTAATTTTAGCTGATGTTTTCAGTGTCGATGAGAGTGAAGTAATGTGGAGAAGGAGCACCGATGGAAAGCAATAGTAAGAGAAACTGGAGAACTTCGAAAAAACCTACTGGTAAACGGCAACGCTGACCACATTTCCCAATTGCAAACCCAGCCGGGAATGGAACNCTTAAATAAGGTGCAACGTCTAATGTAATATTGAGTTAATCAAATAACGTTTATAATTTGAATTCTGTATTACATGTTTTCAATTTTTTGCATGTGAAAATATAAATGCTTTGAAAAAATTCATCGTCGATAAATTACCATAGCTGTAACTTGCTAACTTATCAGACTGAAAATTATGAAATTCCCGCAATCAAATGAGAGAATTAGTAAGTGAGTGTAATTTTAGCTGATGTTTTCAGTGTCGATGAGAGTGAAGTAATGTGGAGAAGGAGCACCGATGGAAAGCAATAGTAAGAGAAACTGGGGAACTTCGAAAAAACCTACTGGTAAACGGCAACGCTGACCACATTTCCCAATTGCAAACCCAGCCGGGAATGGAACNGAACTTCGAAAAAACCTACTGGTAAACGGCAACGCTGACCACATTTCCCAATTGCAAACCCAGCCGGGAATGGAACATCGTTCACAGTGGTGGTAGCGGATATTCCAATTACTAAACCTCCACAGTTCCGTCACAGTCCAAGTAAACCATAGGACCTAACTTATGTCACTTTATACTAACAAAATGACTTTAAAAGCTTTAAAATAAATTATTGTTGAACAGGGAAAATCCAATATTACAAAACACACGCCCCTCAAGTGGATACAGCTGGTAGATTATGTATGTTACACGGAATATATGAATAAACGTAATGTTTAAATAACGTTGAAACTATTATGTATCCGACAAGATTGTGATCTTAACTTTGAAAATAAATTATTGGCAAATGATAAACCGCTCCAGTCTCTGCAAATCCACATAAAAATAATTCATTTGTAGATATTTCGTTTAATTATTCTTAAACCAACGTCTGGAGGAAGCATGGCAGTAATTCTCCCCTCCTCCTCCCCCCCCCGGACTACCAACACCCATCCTTTTTTACTGGTATTCCTACAACTGATCACTTCTATGTAGATGAGAGAAGGTGTAATATTAATCTACTTGTATTATCCACGTTTTGTTTATAGTGTTGTCGGCAAAAATGTCTGTTTTGGAGTGCGGAGATTGGCAACTGCACAATTTTCATTAGTACTCTACCTCGTCTTCCCTTTACGTCGGGCCACCTTAAGGACAGCAGTATTTCGCCGCACAATAGCACCACGAGCACAGATTATTACGGAGTTTTCTTGTGGTGTGAAAGGAAACTAGTGCCAGAAAATGTGTAGTGGATCTACTGATTCAATAAAATATTTGTATTTAATATTCGAAATATCTTTAGTTGCATGAACTAGATGGTTACCGTCACTGTGTTGTAAGACTTGTGGGCAGGAATTATGTTTTCACTTACCGTTACTTGTACCTCGCTCGACTCGTCACCCACCCAGAAAACGTAGAAGTCTTTCGCCGTCGTGCACCTGTAACAAAATAACACATGTGAGAGTTAACTAAACCTTAGGCGCCCGCCCACAAAAAATTGCGCTTCTAAATTTAGGTGACCGCCTGGTTGTAGGAAGTTTTGCACGTCTGAGACCTGAAAGCGTTGGAGCGGTAAGGGCGACCGAGACATGCGCATCAACTTTCTCATCGCCTTTACGCGCGAAGCACTGAAATGGCGTGCAGTCTTGCCGTCGATAACGCACCTCTACTTTATTTCAGCGGAGGCCCTGCCATTTTATAACGTACTAATAAAAATAAAGGTTAGCGTTTTGTACCGGAATTTTCATTCCTAAAAATGTCTGTGAAAATACCCGTTTGAGCCATTTTCAATGTCACAAAATATGCTTTTGAGAGAAATGGAGGAAATGAAAAAAGTATACAGACGCGTAAGGTTTCTTATATACTATTCGTAAGCAGACCTGTATCATACACGTTGGATGGTTTTTTAATAAAACGTTTTCTGCTGTAGCTCTGCATACCGTTCGGCGGCCTACCCAGGCGGCCACCTTAAAATAAGAGCAGTATTTTGTGCGACAGAAAACGCTGATTACACGAGAAGCTTTGCAAGGACTGCAACTGGAAGTTGCGGAATGCTGCTCTGCACGTGGGTCGCAGGCCATACCTGTTCATTTTAATAAAGGTAAATAATATAGTTCTGTGAAACCCGGAAAAACGTGCATTGATTATTTATCAAGTCTGTAGCTACACGCGGAAGCTAATTCTGTCAGTATAATGAACTACATTTATTTTTGTGTAATGATCATTTGTAAATATGGTAAATAAATAATGCGTTTAATTTTAAAACACAAGCATTAATTTTACCTTGCAAAAGGAACTGCGATTAAATTTCATCAGTTTATTAATTACAGAATGCAGGCTCTTTGCAGGAATATTTTTCAGTTGAGAAACTATTTATGTGAATACTCACTACCACTACGCTATAAAAAAGTAATAATATCCGCATTATAAAACCCCAAATCATCGCGCGACTTAATACCGGTTAAATTTAGTGGTTTTCCATTAAATTATGCGTTTTAAATTAATTATTGTTTCCAATCAAATTGTAAAATATTTTTCTCAAAATTCCTCGAGTTAAAAAAAAAACATTTTTCGTAAAATTTATATTTCTTTAATTTTCCAAATAAAATTCATCTTACAAATAACAGCATAAATTTCGAATTAGAATATGTATAATTTCAGTCAAGAAAAGTTATAATCATACATAACAAAAAGTGTGTGATTTACTCTGTGTCTATTGTTTTGAACATTATTTATGAAACCATATAAAAATAAATAATTTGAAAATATAGTTTATAGTATTGCGAATTTAAAAAAATGACCTATTCAGTATATATTTCACATCTGGTAATTATGACAGATTTATTTTACTTGAAAATAAGCATGAATACAGAGTACACGTCAACAAAAATCTCTAAAATGTTAATCATTTTTTTTTTCGAATTGACATAGACTATGATTAAAAATAGCAGTAATGAGGAAGGAGTAGAATATTGAGGCGTAGAGATGGAGATGAATAACAGTGTTAATTGTTTATGAATGGAGAGATAGCGGAATAGGCTTACAGAGCACTACATTGTATGATATTTACATACGTATCTTGTGCGCACACAAAACAGTATAATCAGCAGCGCCCCGACCAAATCCCTTTCCTCTTGTTATTTTGTGATGCAAACAACAGACAGCCTTTTACCTCATAGATTCGAGTTCGTATATCGTCGGATCAGAGATCGAATTTCCACATGCAAAAACTGTTGCGGACTCGGGTTGTTCACCGAACGTAATCAGCAGAGAGAATTGAACAGAATAGTTCTGTAATGGCATTTTATGGTAGTGACAACTAATCTTTAGTAACAGCAACATAATGTTCTGTAATACTTTACCATCCAAATTGTTAGCAGAACAATCTTAATTTTGTTAAAAGGTATTGTGTTGTGGTAACCATCTTTTCTGTAGCAGTAACGGTGTTTTATGTAGTAGGAACTATACAGATAGCTGTGTACACAATCTTAGAGTATTGTTACGATAACAGGACAAGATATTGTAAAGCCAACAGTGCTGTTTGGGAACAGCAATAGAATGTTCTGTAGAAATAGGCTCTTTTTTTTTCTTTCAAGTTTACAGAAAAGGTATGGTAGCTATAACAGTGTCGTTGACTGTTGGAGGTTCCCTCCGATTTTATTAAAAGATTACCGAACCAGAATTTTAGCGTTAACAAACAAATATGGTACTAACAACAGTGTCGCGGACTGTTAGAGGCAAACACTGATTATTTTCAATCTAATAGAACGAGTAAAATTGGCAATACAGAAGATAAATAAGAAAATTTCGCTATTTTGAAGTAGAATTTATTGACTGGAGGCTGTCGATTATCTGTGAGAGTATTGTGTGCCTTTTAAAGTGTTGACAGACACCGCCATGTTAGGCGTTAATGAATTAATAGCAACAAAGTCTCTGGAATGTCCTATTCCATTTTAAAATACATATATCGCTTAAACAAACAAGGCATGAAAATGAAATAACTATTTTTATTGGTACTACAAATTATCTGATTTAAAGGAAAACGTGTTTACACAAACTTGACACATATAAACATTTTATATCATATAAAACCGAATTATGTATTAATAAATATATATATCATAAAGGAAAAGTTATTTTATTAAATGGAGAAGCACACTAATATGTAAATTTGTTTTGTCGAGTTTCGTCTGCAGACACATTACATGACATGTTTTAAAAAAAACTAAACTATGTAAAATAAATACATATAAAAACCAAATTGTACAGCAGATTGTATAGCCGAGTGGTCTACGGCGTCTGATCTATCAACACAAGGTCCGGCAGCTCGAAGCTGCTTTCTTCCATACGGAATTTTTCAAGTTCCAAAAAATAAGAACAGATAGCAGCGCATACTATGAACCAACGAGGTAACTTCATTAGACAACACAAGATAGCTAGGGCTACGATGCTGCTCAGTTAAGGCAACATTACGGATTGTCTAGGGCTACGATGCTGCTCAGTTAAGGCAACATTACGGATTGTCTAGGGCTACGATGCCGCTCAGTTAAGGCAACATTACGGATTGTCTAGGGCTACGATGCCGCTCAGTTAAGGCAACATTACGGATTGTCTAGGGCTACGATGCTGCTCAGTTAAGGCAACATTACGGATTGTCTAGGGCTACGATGCTGCTCAGTTAAGGCAACATTACGGATTGTCTAGGGCTACGATGCTGCTCAGTTAAGGCAACATTACGGATTGTCTAGGGCTACGATGCCGCTCAGTTAAGGCAACATTACGGATTGTCTAGGGCTACGATGCCGCTCAGTTAAGGCAACATTACGGATTGTTTCCACACCATAGCTTACTGCCTGTCGCTCAATCTGCTGTGTGGTATCAGAGCAGTATTGTAGGGAATGCGTTGCTAGATTGTAGTCGCAACATTGTATTCTGTAGTAAGTAATGACGTCCCCGATCTGTGACGCACTGACATTTTACAATATGTTATGTTGGCGTTACTGTACACCTTTAACAATATTCGTAGGGTAGCCACAACCATCAGACTGATGTCTCGTGTTTAACTGTCTTGGAGGGTAACGGCTACAGAATTATGGTTCCTACAACTATTTTTTTCTTCCAGTGATGGTTTAATGGGAAGATCACGATGTGATTTCCAACTCTCATACAACATACGGCCTCAATTCACATCATACGTAGGTTGTCTAAAGATCTCAACAATTGTGAGTCGATTAAATGGTTAGTATGTTGCCCTTTGGCATGACCTCCAAACACTGTTCAATAGACTCACCTGAATCTGACAGTTTCTGCTGTTTTCGGTGCAACCCATTTGACTGCAAGCTCCGTAACTCCTGCTCTGTTCTCGTAGAAGAGCGCATTCTGAAAAAGAGAATAGGTTGACATTTGTACAGTTAGCAACTTCAAGTGTTTGTAAAACATTTATAATATATCGCAAGATTTCCCGGCCATTGTCATAAGTTATTGGGATTCTGGGTTTTTAAAAGGTCTAGGATTTGTTGGACGTTTCGAAAATCATTACAGCTGGCATTATCAGAAATACATACGAATTCAATTAAATTTATCAGGCATTGTTTCCCTAACTATGGCAGCTGTAGTAACTGCCAAAATGTCGAATAAGAAATTTTCAGTTGGCCAGGCATTTTTTCCTGATAATGGCAGCTGCGATAACTGCTGAAACGTTACGTAAGAAATTCTAATTTGGTCAGACATTGTTTCCTTGAAAATGGCAGGTACAATAACTGCCAGGACAACAAATAAGGAGTCATTAGTAATGGAGACATTGTTTCCAATTTGATGGCCGTCTATAAAGTCGCATAAGTGTGTGTTCACCTCCATATATGTTAACCTCAGTCATCGCTGAACTATTTCAGACAAAATTAATATCGTAGTGTTAGAAATAGTTTGGTTATGACATCTAAACAAATCGATTGACCACCTTTTGCGCCCACTAAAATAATCCGCAACAGCTCAGAAAGACGTCATGTGTTGACATTCATTAACAATTTAAGCCAATTAGTTTACCCAATTTTAATGAAATTACCACTTAATTTCTCCTTTGTAACCAAAATATATGTGAGATTCTTTCATAAATTTATAATGTTTCAAATAATATAAATTTAAGTTATCACTGGTTGACATGCGCTGCCATATGAATTAGATCAAACTATTTATTCTCTAATAAATCGAAAAATGACAGGCTACAAAATATGTACTTAGCCAATATCTTACTGTTATTTTTCGAAAACTGTACCGTCCATATGCAGGAACAGTTTCAAACTTCTAAAACTATCATCACGGCGATGAGAAGACTAAATTATTCCGTAATCAGTTTTAATGAACAATCCAGTAAGTAAACGGAAATTACAGTAAAATATAGGCGTAAGAGGAAATAAACTAATGTCTCATACCAGTAATTTATATTTTTAAGTGGAAAGGAGAAGAGGGTTAAATTAAGGCATAGAGACTGTGATGCGTTGTACTGTAATGACGGTATAATTCTCCTTTCACTTTGTCATTGATTTAAATAATTCCCCTCCCGAGAGCTTTCACAATATTCCATTTATTTAGTCTCATAACACGTTTTTTCTATGTACATAAAGCGCTGTATCTCTTTCAACCTGCCCACACGCTCAGCTTATTCCACCCTGATCGGACACTGGGTGTAGTCACCAGTATCGATAACATGTGAGGCCAGGCAAATACCATTAACGTTACGTATACCATATTTCCTCACTATGCATATTGCCTGATATATAGGCCTACAGAAAAATGCATCAACTCATTGTACGTGAACGATTATTGTGTACAAAGACATCATTAGAAGCTCATGATGAATTAAAAATTAATAAGACTAACGGCTTCTTCCGTTATAATGATTGATTGTTTCGTTGTACATTCAAATACAAATCCTGGACAGTTACATTTTAGAACAATGTCAAAATACGTAAGTGATGTGATCATATCATGTAAAAAAGTAGTACGTGACGTCACTGTGATATGTTAGTATCTAACCAGTGAGTGTTGTTGAAATTAAAATTGCATCCCCTCAGAAACTGTAATGGATAAAAAATAAGGGGAGGGAGGATATGATTTTATACTACGTTGCATCACGTAGGGAGACGGTCAAGGTGGGGATGTTTAAAACAGCGTAAAGTTGTTGAATGTATTCTAAGATACACCAGCCTTCAAACATAGCTATGACAAGTAGAATGTTATATATGTTTCATATTTTACTTTCAAAATGTGTCTGTGATAATAATAGGCATTTATATATATTGATTGTTTTATTTGTGTATAGTGTAAATTGATTTTATAATGAGACTTCAAAATATTGTGAAACTGAGAATTTGGTTTCTTATTTCTTAATTGTACATCATACTGTATATATATTTATATAGAAGCCTCCTAAGGTGTAATATATATTTAAATTTAATTGTAGATTCTGTAAGTTTTAAGCAAGTCTTTCGAGGAAAAAAGCGGTTATGTACGAGTGTTTTGTTACATGTAGAGACAGTCTAAGCGATGAATTTTACGAATGAAAATATCTGTATAATTGTACAAGTTCAAGTTCTGGTAGCAATGTATACTATTATATCACCTTCCTCCATTACTACCGTTGACTATCCCTGTCCATTCGGTCAGCTCCCACACCATTACTTGCCCCCACCAGTACACTTGCTTCGGACTGCACATATACATCACTTCGAACACATCCAGGTCACGCCTATACGCCGCAACACATAAGTCACCGACCCAGCGTCTCAGCCACTCCTCAGTACAAAACGAACTTCGCTCCGCCATTACTTATCACCCACTTTTACAACCTTGACACCTACAGAAGAGACACAATATGAAAATTCACACTTTTACTGCCCAGCCCGCGTTCCGCTGGCTAAACAGGACGCTTCCTACTCGATGCCTGCTTCTGTTTCAGGAAATCTTACCCGTTCTCACTGCGATTCTTCTCTACCAGGACCTTGGGTGAGATGAGGACATCTAGTGTTTATGACGTTTGGGGTGATGTTACGATTACAACTTAAGAAACGAGGACTTGTTAGGCACAAATGGGGCAAACTACTGTTATTAAAAAAAAAATGTTCACAAAGAACGGGAACTGAAACGCAATGACTGAAAATGCCGGAATCTGCAGAAGAACACAGAANAAAAAAAAATGTTCACAAAGAACGGGAACTGAAACGCAATGACTGAAAATGCCGGAATCTGCAGAAGAACACAGAATAGCTGGGTCTGGCTGACGCAGTGGCGTTTCGGGAATTTCATCAACATCTAATGCCAGTAACCTCGCCCAGGATACAAGAGAGATCCAATATGACCCAGGGATATCGGAGAAGGTGGGCGTGACCGAGAAGTGCGGTG
>NQII01012812.1:0-22213 GCA_002778355.1 Clitarchus hookeri
CAGACTGAGTCATGACTGGCTATAAAAGAGAAGGTTACGTTGCCAGTATCCATGAGTGTGGAAACAATAGAAACATAATTCTTTTTTGCCCCGCATCTAGTGGAAGAAATAATTCTCGGGCAACCATGGCTGACAAACCGAAGTTGTATAATCGACTGTGGGCAAAAGCGATTATACTTAGGCAAGCGGGATAGGATGGCTATACATTGGGAGGCCCCAATAAACGCACAAAAACCACAAGAAACCTGTGGTGTGGAGGTGAACCATCAACTAGTAACTGACCAGCTTAAGGCACTGTTGCAGATACTGAACACCCATGTAACTATATTCGAGCATACCGACAGATTAAAGCAGACCACAGCCAGCCAACATAAAATTTGGTTAAAAGAGACTCACCCCATATACTGGCGCTCAGGCAACCTGTCAGCCTACCACAGGCAGATAATCTTAGACCAGGTAGCTGAGATGAAAGAGCAAGGGATAGTAGAGCCGACTGACTCACCATATAAAGCCAGGGTGGTACTCATACCGAAGAAAGATGGCGAGCTCCATTTTTGTGTCAACTACCAGGCCTTGAACGATGTCACCTATCTAACAGCTCCTCCAACTATAAACACGGCTAATATGCTCCGGGACCTAGGGGACGCGCGCATATTCTCCATGCTAGACATGCACAGTGGATACTGGCAAATCCCAGTACACCCAGGGTCCCGGAAATACACGACATTTACTACCCCAGAAGGCGAAACACTGTAGTTTCACGTTATACCCTTCGGGTTGAAGAACGCACCCGCTACCTTCGAGCGATTGATGTCAGCGGTAGTGCTGACAGGCTATAGCGACCAATTTTGTCGAGCATACCTGGATGATTTGATAGTGTATTCCCGCACATAGGAGGGACACCAGGTGCACTTGCGAAAAGTGCTGGAACGTTTTGAACTCTATGGACTGGCGTGCCGACTGGAGAAGTGCCACTTTGGAAAAACCCAATCGAATATTTAGGGCACATAATTACCCTGGATGGGAATTATCCGAAGCCTGAGAAAGTACAAGAAATTGAGGAGGCTAGATTACCAACTAACCGCAGACAATTGAAATGGTTTCTGGGGTTATNAACTAACCGCAGACAATTGAAATGGTTTCTGGGGTTATGCAATTGGCTCCGAGACTTTATAGAAGATGTCGCCCCCCTTATGGCCTCCTCAACGAGCCCCTACCTAAAACAGCTCGCTGGAAGTGGGCCGACCTACACGAAGAGGCCTTTCACAAATTAAAGGCATGTTATAGCGACATAACCATGCTTTATCGACCTATGCCAGATTTACCCCTAATCTTGCAGACTGATGCAAGCGGAACCGGAATGGGTGCTGTCCTATACCAGGAGCAGTCACAGAACCAGCAACGGATTTTAGCATATGTCAGCACTATGCTAAATGAGACCGAACAGCGCAACCATAGTAATGAGCAGGAATGCTTGGCGGTTATTTGGGCAGTCCACAAATATCGCTATTATCTAGAGGACAGACCCTTCATTCTCAGAACCGACAATAAGGGCCTTACATGGCTAAAAACCATGAGTAGCGAAAGGGCAAAATTGGGGTGGTGGGCATTATTCCTAATGGAATTTTCATTCACAATCGAGCATTTCCCGGGCTCTACCAACGAGTTGCCCGATGCATTATTCCACCGACCACAGGTAACTGACAAAGAACGAGGAACCGACGACTGGGAACATATACCACCCCCCCCCCTTCGAAAGCTACCTTGGCCCGATAACCTGGAGCTATAGTTTATTAAGTTCCGCGAAAGCAAGGAACTATGACAAGACCAACAGCAGACCGATCCCGAATTACCGGAGCTAATGAGGAAATATCCCGACCAGTATGAGGAAAGAAATGGCGTCATCTGGCAAAGAACGCACCCGCAAGCAGATCAGTGGAAAATCTGGGTTCCCCACGAGCTACGAACCAGTATCTACGAACACCACTATGATCATCCCTATGTGGGACACCCGGGATTTCACGAGACATTGAGTGCCCTGACCAACCGGTACACCTGGCACTGAGTCGGCCGTGAAGTCAGAGAATACGTCACCTGATGTCGGAATTGCTGTGAAAACAAAGCTTACCCAACACCGAAGACATAATACACACCCAGGTGGCCAAAAGCTCCATGGACCCACATTATAACATATATAATGTACCCCTACCCCCGTACACCCCGAGGAAAGAGATACCTCCTGGTAGTAACATACCAGTTTTCCAGGTGGATGGAAGTGTTCCCGATGCCCAATCAGGAAGCAAGCACAATTACCCGACGGATGGAGTGCGAGGTCTTTCCCCGATGGGGATATCCGAAATGTGTCTTAACAGACAGCAGATCCCAGTTTACGGGTGTGAAATGGGCGAAGGCATGCAAGGCGTGAGGGGTGGAAAGCTGGACGACTCCAGCCTACCACCCCCAGGCAAACCCTACTGAGCGCCGGAACCAGGTATAGGAAAAGAGCATACGCATAAGAATGGATGACAGCCATACGCAATGGGATATACAGCTACCAGAAATCCTGTACACATTACAAAGCCGGGACAAAGACACCATTGGAACTTCCCTCAGCCAGCTGATACTAGGATACAACCTCCGACGACCAGGGAGTGGCAGTGGGAAACGGAAGCTACGGAACTGCCCTCTCCTGAATATATAAGAAGGGTGGCTATTAAGAGAACAGGCACAGCTCGGAGAAACCAGCACCAGTATATCCAGTGTAAGTATCCAGAGTAAGCAATTGGCAGACACTACTTGCCTGAAGGTAAGCATGTATTATTACGTAACCACCCTTTGAGCCGAGCCAGTGACAGATTCTGTGCGGGATTTGCGCCGAAATGGGAAGGGGCATATGTCATAGTATTGCGCCAAGGTAATGTGTACTGGGCTGAGGACGAGATGGGGAAAATGCGGAAGGTAGCAAGGGACCAGATACACTCTATACCCGAACCCCGCGTCGATTACCTCAGAGAAGATACAAGGAATGACCCAGAGGAAACCAACAGTATGCCACTAGGTCACCGGATGGTGGACAGTGAGTACAGTGGCGAAGAGATAGCGAACATAAGGGAGCAAACCTAGCGGCTCCGAGTCCCAGGGCCGGCATCACAGCACCCTATCTCAGCCTGTGTCACAAGTGCGCCCGAGCGGATACGCCAGACAGTAGTGGTGCCTGGGGAGGCGACAAGACCCTATTACCGAGCCGTAAGTGCGAGCGAAGAGGGGAATGAAGGCGGGAAGCAGATGACGGAGAGTGTGGAGCAATGCGAACGGGAGAAAGAGGAGGCTGGAATAAACAAGAGAAAACAGGAAGGTGGGAGACAGTGCCAGAACGAATGGAAGCAGGAAGCAGACCCGGAGAAAGAGGTGAATGAAAGGGGAAGGCAGGAAGGAAGGAGAAGTGGCGACTCTGCGCGAAGAAGCCGGGGAGGGAGAGCAGATAATGGAACATACAGCATGCTCTGGGCAACCCCAAGACGCCCCCTACGAGTTAGCACCGACAAAGAGTCGCACCCGAAAAAATATCCGAGAGGAGAGGAAGTATCGGGGAAAGTAGCCAACCCGATGACGCGAGCCAACCACCTACAGATGGTACCAAGCCACCTAAACAGGAGGATGACGAGGGACCCCCTCCCTCCTGCATGATGCCACAGATACAGTGCAGGAGGAGGGCGGGGTTCCCTTATACAGACGGAAGTTAACAAGGCCAGGCTGATCCAGCCTTGATGCAGCTGCCGGGACCGGAAGAGACGCAACTTGTATAGGAATCGTCGCGAGTACAGGCCCTGCGAAGTCCAGGGGCCGAGCAGACACAACCAGGAACAGACTCTGTGCGACGCAAGTTAGGGTGTTTACCGTGTGTCGCCCGCTCAGAGCAACCAGGGCGAGAAGCCCTATCGGACGCAGAAATAAGTGCAGCAATTGTATATATATTTTTTTTAATGGAAAGATTTTTTTCGGTACCTGAAATGATAAGTGTTAAGAGGCCTTCAGCCCAGCTGTAGAGTGTTATTTTGACATTGTAATTATGTGTTCAAACTTGTGCAGTAAGCCCACTAAAGTCAGCGACAAGAGATGTGGGACATTAGTCTCATTGTTTACCAGTGTTTACTTATTGTCTGTCATTGTAAAGTGATTGATATTGGTTATGTGTAAAAAGGTGTAAATATGTGTTCTTTTATGCACTAAAAACCTCTAAAGTAAGCAGCAAAGTGTGTGGGACAGTTATTTTAAACTCACCTAGTGTACTAAGGGTAAGTTAGAAATAGAGGCCATCAGCCGAATTGTAATTTTTTTTCCAGTGTAGTATGTGTTAGGATTAGAGATTTAGGCCCTCAGCCGAATTGTAAATTTTTTTCTTTATTGTAAGTGTTACAGGTCCCCAGTAGGAGGAGATAAGGGTGTTTTGTTTTTCTTTAGCCCATGTAAGAAGTAAAATAACATCTGTCACTACGCAAGTAATTGCTGAGAGAAGCTTGCTCGAATACCTGTTTGCAACTGTTCAATAAGACCAGAATTACCATTACCTGAATGGGCCACTTAGTGCGGCAGAACAGAGGAGTAATCAGCCAGTATTACTGTGGTCCAGATGGATTACTTGAGTGTGTAATTAACCAGTTAAATTTGTTGTAGAGATGTAACAAGAGAAGTGTGAAATGNGTCCAGATGGATTACTTGAGTGTGTAATTAACCAGTTAAATTTGTTGTAGAGATGTAACAAGAGAAGTGTGAAATGTAACAAGGGTTTACTTTGTTTGTAATTAATGCCAATTTAAGAAATTTTGAGACCACTTCCATGGAATTAGGAGTTTAAATATATATTTCCCCAGGGTTAGTATGGCCTGCGATGTATTGGAAATGTATCTTGTAAATTATATAAGTCCTCAGCATAGTGTGTTGTTCCGCAGAGACCAATAGAGTTCCCTTCTGATGTCAGGTCGTTCACGTTGCGTAACGAGTCGAGCGTTTGGAGGGAGAGGTCCTTGAGTGAAGGCCATGGACAGAGAGGCAAATGACCTCCCCCCCAGCTGATAACAGCACCTCTCACTAGGTCTAAGTGGGAAGAGAAGAGGAGGTAGCTACAGCTAGGCGAGCAACTGCAAGAGGGGAAAGCAGGGGGGAGATAGCCCAGCTGTCCGTGCACTAGACCTGCATTGGGGAGCAGGCAAGGACAGCATGTGCAGAGACTCACAGAAGAGGGAACCAGACAGATGCGGAACCAGTAGTCGACATAATGGCAGGGTGTTCACCAGTGCATCATCCGGGAAAGGGGAGTTGACGCATGTTGCATACTAGAATAGGCATAGCGCATCTACCACACCCTGCCATTTTATTAATACATATTTAGGACAGGCAGCTGACCACGAAACTTTCAACCTGGGAATTCCTCCCCGGGGATGAATCGAGGCACGAATTACACAAAGAAAGTTCCGAGGCTAATGGCTATGGGGAGAACCTTCAGCCATGCAAGAGAAATGGCAGATAGGTGGCTCACGACGAAGGAAGCAGGGGGTGCCCCCGACCAGAATTCTGCAGACCACAGCTCGGAAATAAGTACCGTAGGAATCCCCATGACACCACCCTCACCTTTCCTCCATCCTGTTTCGAGTGCACAATCCACTGACAAGACACAAAATCGGGCACAAAAATGCCCGAGTTACACAGGGGAACTCCCCAATTCTCTCCCGAGAAATTGCTGACAAAGGTAGCTTCAATATAGCGACAAACGAGTTAAATCACTAGCACAGTCGAGACAGAAGAGAATTGTTCGGCGGCCTCGATGCGAGGTGGAGAATTCGGAAGGGCGAGCCGGATCGTGGNAAGTACAGTCTCCTTACACGTTTACTGAAGTTCTTTCGACACTAGTAACATGATGAGTATCTGCTCGGTATAACTGTTGCACTTGACATATTTCGTCAGTGGGATAAAGAAAAATTTTTATGCATTAATTTATTAAAACATTTTATATAGTAGTTTAATCACATTTCCTTGCAGTTGCATCTTCAACAGTTTCTTCCGGACAAGTCCTACGCTCAGTTTGAACTAATGGTCACAATTTAAGCAGACAAGTGACAAATAAGCCCAGCCATTATTCTCCAAACTGACTACTGCCAGACCAACCCCTCACAAGGCCGACTCCTCACAAGGCCAACCCCTCACAAGACTCCTGCCGACTGCTGTCGATTGAATAACAAATAACCTCTAAATCATGTATATGTTCATTTACATACGCTGATAATTCATCACGTTCATTGCATGCAGTATTGATTATCAACAATTATTTATATGGTGCATGAGCGATACTGGTTGACAAGTTATTGCCAACTAATTCTTGAGTTATACGAACGGACGGTGTATAAATCACGATTGATACCTCACAATCGTGAGTATTTCCATGGCTGTATATGTAACACCATCTGATCGGGACTCAAACCGGCGACACACTCGCCAACATCTTCGATGCCCAGAAGCATGTCTCCCTGCTTGCGAAGCATTTCACAACCATCCATCCATTGTACGAACTTTCCCTCTTGAATTCATTTTACGAAACACATTTTGAACAAAGCATATAATTGGAGGAATATTTCTTGTACTGCTCTGTTAAGGAGTCCGGTTTATGCTCACAGAAGGCACTCTTCCATATATTTTTAATAAAAAAAATATAAAAATTTTAGATATAAAAAATATGGGCACTCTGAGAAAACCCACATACATATTCGCGCGATAAGTAATCATATAATTGGAAAACCCGCAGATGTTGCCATTGATACATAAACATATTATATATTATTTTAATATATTTGTAGATACATAATACTTATTTATAAATCATACATAGAAATATAAAAAATATAAACATTATTTTATACATAATCATTATAGATAATTCTACAAATGCAATGTAAGTAAATCATATTTAGTAAAAAACCGTTACGTTTAACTCATAAACCTTGTTATAAGTTACACATATCAGACATCACAGTCGATGAGAAACTAGTAGGTATTACTACAACCGTAACAAATTAAGCCCACCAGTGATGGTATAGGACACTCGCAGGCGTGAAGCAAGCTTGTCATAAAAGCGAGCGCCTGTATATAGAATGTTTTAACGAGGATTACATCTTTGAACCTCGTGTTGACTTCGTTCTCGAGAAGCTGTACCTAGCTGCACACATAGTCCTTATGCCCGTCACAGTCCTCGCAGCAATACACTGGTGGACCATCTTTCCGTAAGAGTTTGTGTGTAAACTGCATATACATGCCATCCTCCATTCCACCTTACTCGCCCCTCGTACGTGCGTGTAGGTGCGCCAGGGTGTACCTTTGTCGAGGATCATCATAGCATGACGAGCACACAAATCCTGGTAAAAGTAATTTGCCTGCGTAGCAGTTATCACTAAGGACGTATTAGGAAGGTAGTGCTTAACGTCTTGTTGACAGCAAGGTCAGAGCAAGTTGCTCAGAGAAGCAGGAATCGGCAATGGAGGGAACCATCCCAGCACCCACCTGGATTGATTTCGGGGAACCACGGGAAAACCGAAATCAGTACGGCCAGACCGGGACTCGAACTCAGGTCCTCCCGAATGCGAATCCGAAAGTTAACCACTGCGTCACCTCACTCGGTGGCGTATTAGGAATAAAATTTCTAAATAAAATATACATCCGAAGCAAGAGCTGCACAAGCTTAGCAAATGCACGAAAACGGAACCATAAATGGTATAGCCTGGCCAAGGTTAATAAACAAACATTTTGTGTTCCTTGCTTAGTTTCTTTTTACACACAGTCCTCCTTTCATGATTCCATAGCTACACGTAAAAAATAACACTGTCACTGACCTGGCAATTGCAACTCACAAATCCCAACCATACTAAACAGTATGGAAATCGTGCATGGAAGGGTTTGTGTTTAAGCACATAAAAAAAAAAACAGTTCTGTTACTTACTCATTTGTGTCAATCTCCTGGAGTTGGTCTACCTATTAGATTTGATAACAAGTATTGTACGTATACCAATGGCCTTGTGTAATTTTTCCTAGATTTTTGAGAGATATTTTTTATTTACGCAATTTACCAACATTTCATTACAATGATCCTGCGACTACGGCTTAAGGTAACTGTCATGCTGCTTCATTCTGATGGTAACCATGTCTAGAGCTGTTTCCACAATAATCTTAACATAACCCCTACATTTATTCGAAATTCGGTTCCTTTTTTTTCATACCCCTGCATGTGCTATCGCAACCCCAGTATTTAAAATGGACGTTATCACCACATTTTCTTCATATTATTGCGATATCCGACCATGGTATACTTCTAATGAAAATATCGCATTACTTTAATATGTGTAAATTATAAGTGCTCGTCTGCAATACTAAGTAACCATTGTGCATTCAAGATGGAGCCATGTGCTTATTTATTGACTATTAATGAGGAAAATTTTTTATTTAACTAAATAAACAATTATATGTTTTGAGGTTGCTCGTGGATTTCCGTGCCGCACTATGATACTGGTTGGCGGGCTTTCTCGGGGATCTCCCGTTTGCCACGCCCTTGTGTTCCGGCGCTGCTCCATACTCACCTCGCTTCGCCCTCGTCGTCTCTCACGACCTCGATGATAAGAGCCATCCAAATCTCTTCACTCACTTTTCATACATATTTTCTATATATTATTTTCTAGTATTTTTTAATGGATTATTTATTCTTAGTTTTAATGGTTTTGCTAACACTTTCTCTTACACTTAACTTTACGGTTTCAGGTGTTGCTGTACTCAAGACGACACACCACTTGTTTCGTTGTCACTGTAGGCTATATGTTCGGCTTCAGTAATATGAATCAATCATGACCTAGACAAGTAAGAGTGTTTGCGAATCATTTACCGACAGGTTATAACATTGATCATTACATATCAAAATTTGCCTTAACGTGTGTAATGTACACAATTGCGTTCACTGATTCAATGGATTAAGCATTGCTTTAATGCTGAAGTTTTCTGTAATATGTTTTTAATGTGAAAAAAGCAATAAAACATTAATTAAAACATAATTTACTATCTCCGGCCTAGAATCAAACTCAAGTGTTCGCTAGCACACAGAAATAAAATATAGTTTTGAAAAAAAAAATTGATTTGATACACTAGAGACAATACATGAGATTCATTATCTGAGCGCGGTGGAAAGCTTTGATCCATTCAGGCAAAATGATGAAAATAATTTGTAATTTTTGAAATATACATGTCATACATTGTGGATACGTCAAAGCTTAAACGAAATTTTTTGTAAACAACGTATAATTGTTTGATTATTTAACATGTATCTTGAGCAGTGGAGGATTTAAGGATGTTAAGGATGGGGNATTCCCAACCTTTCTGACAAGAGCCCGAGAAAAACAGGTTTTTTACACAGTATTTCTTGTGATTAAAATGTATATAATAAAAATATTAGGCATTTGCAAATAAATATTTGGAAGCTAATAACTATGTGCATTTATGTACGCACACAAACACATACATTATAAACACAGAACCATTCACTGAATACATTTTAAATTTTATCACGTCACCATTCTGTCCACTAAGGATTTTTTTTGAATGAAAATACTAAGCTTTAACATTTCATAGTGGCGATATAATCAGATAAGTCACCAAAAAAAGCATGTACATGCGAGTCTGCAAGTATGTTTCTACAACAGTTTTAACACCAGCAATGCAACAGAATTGCTGCATTCCTCCTCTCGACTGAAGTAGCCACTATTCACTTGAGGATGCGTCTTTCTCACCATGATGTATTTTTAATACTTACTGATTTAAACTTTCAAGAATACAGTATAAAGAATGAGTATAAAAGAATACCCCAACTTTGAAGGTCTATAATATCAAAACCAAACTACCTACAAACTTGATTGACCAATCAAATGAACCGTGGAACCATGAAGTTTGTTTACCATGCATTCACAAATGTTCAATGGGACCACCACGAGCGGCCCGAACGACATCTCCATGATAATCAAGCTCGTTCCACACTCTTGTCAGCATGTCCGGTGTTACGGTTTGGATGGCGTCCGTAATTCTCGTTTCGAGGTCGTTAATGTAAGTCGGCAATGATGGACGAAACACTTGATCCTTTATGTACCCCCATAGAAAAAAAACGCACGGTGTAAGATCCGGGCTTCTTGGGGGTCAGTGAAGACGAGCCTCGTCACCAGCTGTTCCTCGACCAATCCAGAGTTGCGGCAACGTCTCGTTCAGGTATCCGCGAACAGATAGGTGCCAATGGGATGGCACACCATCCTGCTGGAAAATGAAGTCCCCCGCCGCCTCTTCTAACTGAGTAAACAACCACTCTGTAAGCATGTCCAAATAAGGGATTCCAGTAACAGTGGGCCCTTGAATAAAGAAAGTGCCGAAAACTGTGTCTTTGGATAGAGCGCAAAATAGGTTCACTTTGGGGGAAGCGCGCTCATGTACGGTGGTTTTATGTGGAGGCTCCTGACCCCATATCCTAACGTTCTGCCGTTTCACCTTACCATTTGTATGGAACGTCGCTTCATCGCTAAAAACCAGTTTAGACATGAAGGTATCGTCTGCCTCGTTGTGGACAAGAATGAACCCGCAGAAATCACGTCTCAGTTTTTATCCCTTTCGGTAAGAGCCTGTACATGCTTTAATATGGTTTGTACAGCAATCGCTTTCGCAACACTGACCATACTGTCGATTGCGGGATTTTCATTACCCGGCTAGCTTGTCGAGTTGATTTTCTCGGGCTGTGAACGAACGCTTGTTGAATCCTTTGTACATTCTCTTTGGATATACAAGGCCACCCCGAACTTCTGCCTTTGCAAAAGCACACGGTGTCACGGAACTGACGAAATCAACGTACGATACTCCACTTATCGGGAGGACGACGTCCGTATTTGCAACGGAATTCATCTTGAACAGTCGTAACCGATTCACATTTAGCAAACTGAATAACACAGAACGCCTTCTGTTGTTCCGTCACCATCATGATGCGGACTAACACACAACACACGCTCATAGTGTGACGACAGACACTCCCAGTGTCATCTCTCGGCACATAAAGGAAACATCTGACCGACTACTTCACATTGACGTGTCGAATACGAGCTCGTTTCCCCCTCACCACCTCAAACCGAGACTTACGAACGCTATCCAAACCGTACCACCGGACATGCTGACAAGAGCGCAGAACGAGTTTGATTATCGCGTAGATGTCGTTCGGGCCGCTCATGGTGGTCACATTGAACATTTATGAATGTATGGTAAACCAATATCACGGTTCCACGGTTCATTTGATTGGTCAATCAAGGTTGTAGGTTTTTTGGTTTTGATATTATAGACCTTCAAAGTTGGGGCATTATTTTCTACTCATCTTGAACTTTTAGGAAAAGCCTCTTGAGTCATAGCATGTATTGCAGCAGTAACATATCAATTATTTATGTATAACTACGTCATAACTTGAATTATGTAAATATTACTTTCCCGAAGAAAACTTATTAGCATGCAAAGAAGGGTATGGGGGTTGGTTAAAAAATGTTTACTTGATTAAGAATTCGATTCACTTAAGACTTATTTTGTGGAAAACATTGCGATGTTTCTCTGAAATATGAGACAGTTCAAAAGATGATTGAAAATATTAATTTGAAAATTCCCTTATTTCAATTTAGATACGATCAGATTTCTTTGAAAAAACACTTTCCTTTACATCCCCGATGGTCGTGTGATTAGATGACATAATTTATTCATCTCCCAACTGTCTATTATATTGGGTATGTTTATAAAAGCCTCATAAGAGACGATTTTTGTTTTTGTTGATTCAAGGAAACGTGGATGATTATCATCCTCACGAAGTAAATGTTAACAAGAAGAGCACGAACAAGAAAACGACGAGCAGTTATAAAAAACTAATCGGTGTAAGGCTACGTCACATGGTTTTCAGTACGATACAGGATTTAAATATAACAGATCGTATCAGAATCACAACAGACAAATGCACGAATAAATTCTTAACTCCGTGGGCTTTTAAAAAATGCAGAGAGTAGCATTCATGCAGTTCGTTGTCTTTACAACAGTCTGTCTCAAATATGTCAATATCCAATTCCCCAACTGATCAAAGTGTCAGGATTAGGGCTGTAATAATATTCAAAGCCATTTATTTCTTTACGGCATTTTCAAACGAAAAGCTGTCCTTGTATCAATACTTTGGAGGGCAATTAAGTAAATTGTGCGAGACTTGCTGGATCAAACGACATAGTGCAGTGTTAACAGTTTAATTGGCAACAGCACAAAGTAGCAGAAGCGCTGCAAATTGTTTTCAAATTGATAGCATGGCAGACAGCTGTTAATATAAGGGCACTGATCATAGCACTTAGTAATCCGACATTTATTGTCACATTTAAAAATCGTATTGACTTTTATCATTAACACTTCCACTCATCCAGTTTCTCTATAAGTAAAAGTTACACAGAGAGACTGGTTTCAATATTAAGGAAAAAAATCCTGTTTTGAGCGAGAATAGAAATACCTGACCTTAGATCAGTTGAGTATTTTAAAACACTTTTCTCTAAAGCTGAAGAAACTGCAAAATCATTGTGTATGACTATCATTATCCCTCGTACCATCAAACAGAAAACTTTGCACTGCAAAGTACCTGTAAATATTACTTAACATTAGAATGTTGTTGTTAAAATCTCTACTGACAAATATTGCTAAATTCCGTGCCCGAATCCAGGTATCTACTAGTGTAATTGAATCCTCGTATTTTTCGCAGACCCTCGGCACCATACTTGATTAATTTGGTCAAGCAACTTTGTTGGCTTCGACCATAGCTATTGTTCAGCCAATTCCTTTTATTTAACATACATTTTGGTGACGAACTTATTAATTGCCGAATTTTGTACGGTTAAATCAAGGATTCAATATTATTTCATTTTAACTTACATAATCTTTATTGTCATGCTGATTGTATGCTAGTTAGCAATTTTAATTGCTTGTTTTACATTAGCTTCTGTCAGCTATGACAGTTTTAAGGTGTATCTTTCCAAAAATATTTACTTGGTTCAAAATTCTATGCCTTGGAATTAGTCATGTTGCCCTATTAGTATTTAAATAAAATAATCATGTCAAAAATCAATTGTAACCTACAAAATGCATCTCAAAATGGCGGAAAATGTAAGCCGTAAGACCGCGAGAAGTATACATGT
Source organism: Clitarchus hookeri (assembly GCA_002778355.1). Taxonomy (NCBI): domain Eukaryota; kingdom Metazoa; phylum Arthropoda; class Insecta; order Phasmatodea; family Phasmatidae; genus Clitarchus; species Clitarchus hookeri. Next base: position 13,257 of record NQII01012812.1, read on the forward strand.
TCGTTTGCTTGTATACTTGCAATTCGGACAGCACTGATTATGTCACTTGCGCAGACAGGTACGCATGAGTATGTTCGTACTTGAGGCTGATTCGGACGCGGCATATTTTAATAACGTTTCTCTAGTGAATTTATTCATGAAAAATATCCTTAATTACCTCTTATCTGGTCATTGATATATAATACAACAATTAAAAACTTGAAACTTTTTGTACCTTTATGCAGTACTGTTTTAAAAACGATCTTCAAAACCACTTAAAGCAGAGTTTTCATTGCGAAAAGCTAAATATAAATGCTGTAAGGTATTAATGGACATTTTCGAGAGTTTTCTAGTGAATTAAGTGCATACTACNGAAAAGCTAAATATAAATGCTGTAAGGTATTAATGGACATTTTCGAGAGTTTTCTAGTGAATTAAGTGCATACTACATTCGAAGATTACTTTTTTAACGGCTTTCTTTCATGTCACTGAGTGTTGTCAGTCCCGAGTTCACGTGCCCCATATTGCACAGAATTAAAACATTGTTCCTATCACACTGCGGATAGAAACATATCAATGGACTTGCTTTAAAGGACGTGCATCGGGATAGTTCTACTGACAAGGGAAGGTACTTTGCCATTTTGTACAAAGATTTACATGTGAGAAAGCCTCATTTGTAAAGTAACACTTCAGTTAAGCACAACTGTTCTGAGAAAAAAACTTTTAAATATTTTTTTTTTTTTGCTGTAATTCAGAAAATTTGTCAGTGAAATGTGTTCTGAATATAATACAAATCTCACACTGGTAAAATATAATATATTTAAAATTAAAGTACTCCTATTTATAAAACGATGTGTTTCTACTGAGTTAATTGAAATAAACAATACTGTTGTCTTGGTATAAATTATGAACTGGTCTTTAAACATTTCACTGGTATTGTAAAACGAAATGTTGTTTTAACTTGCGGCACATAAATATTTGTTTTGAAACGAACTTTGCCACGCCAACGATGGCTGAAAATATTTCCTCTACACATATCGATTATTAAGATAAAATACAACGCCACACAACAATATACAATAGTATTTATCGCAAAAATTTATTTACATTAAAAAGTCTGGAATATTTTCAAACTCAAATTTATGATAGCCCTCATTGTATTGGAAGAAATAATACAAAATAAGCTTTTTCTTCCATGAAATCCACAAGGACATTTTGTAAAGTGAAGGCAGCTGAACATCGTCAGGTTTCCCTAGCTGGTTTCATCTTACACTCGCATCGAAGTTTTGTGTCCAGGCATGTGTCTGGTAAAACCAAAGTTTGAGAAAGTTTTTTCTTATCTGAAGGACCTTCATTTCTATCCAACGTACTTATCCTTATTAACATTATCATAATGTGCATTTTATATGTATTATTCTCACAANCTATTTATTATTCTCACAAAATTTTTTTCAATGAAACTTTATGTTTTTCCAGTTCTTTCACAGTTAATGAAACCAGAATTTTTGCAGATTTCGTAACAGTATGCAGTAAAATAATTTGTCCGTTTTACAAACAATGTGTTGGAAAAAAAAAGTAGCCAAAAAATATAGTGCAGATATATAGAGCGAGAAAATCGTAATTCATAGTATTGTGCTGAACCACGAAATAATGACAACCTGACTTAAATGTACTGTCGGCATATTATTAAAACAAAGACAAAACTCAGGTGCCCATACAACACGATGTTCAAAGATTTGAAGATATATTTTTATAACACTAATATTTCTCTTTCCAGTTCGTTAAGAGGACAATTTAAATGTCTTTGTACTACATATCAGAATACATATATGTTAATGAGCAACAGAGAGACGAATTTTCCTTACAGTGAAGAGACACAAATTCATGGTGTATTTCTGCAAAGCTACAGAAGCAAATTTTTTTAAATAAAATATGTTTTAAAGACACGCTGTTTCAAAACGTATTTTTCACGACTGCATACTAATTTTAAACGATATTATAGAATCTCTGTGAAGGAGATTTAGAATAAAAACAATTTGTACCACATTTAAGCATTTCAATACTTCAGGTAGAATAAGTTTTCAGTTCAAAACCTTTACGTCAGTAATTTGTTAAAATGTTTACATAAATCACTAAAACTGAAATGTATGCTTTTTTTAATTTTATGATTTTACTGTGTTTTCCAGTTACGTTTGTTAAGATGTTGTACAGTAGGAAACATTAAGAATGTTCATGTAACAGTACCAATAGGTACTGCAAAACTGTTCCCCCCAGAATTTTTTCTGTACCAAAAAAGCTTTAATGTTGATAATTGAATCGCCGGTATAATAAATAATTTATATGTCAAAACATAATCAAACCTTTATGCTGAAAGTTATAATCAGAATAGCAATATTACGTTTCATACACAGCTTATAACCGAAATTTATATCCTTCTCTTACATGATTTTTAATGTGATGTGACAGTGCTTGGAACTGTAATTAGACGTAGGAAATAAATTTGCACAACATTTTAACGACCACGTTTGATAACGATACAATTTTTTTTTTAATTTTATGGCAGTTTTGACATTCAAGGGATCATACTTTACCTTAAAGATTTTACTTATCTACATAGTATGCACTCAAAGTCTAAAAAAATATCCAACCGTAAGACGACCATAAAATGTATTAATAAAAAAATAATAACAAAATATTTCTGTAACTTTTACTTTTTTTTATGCGAAGAAAGCATTTACAGAATAGCATGCATAAGTAACCCAGAAAATGCAACAAAATTGCTTACAATGCCTAAAGGATATAAGAATTGGTATTTACCAAGTTTCGGATGTTACACACACTACCACCCGCTTCCCTTATCACCCTTTCACATAAGATGATTGCTTTAATCCTCCACTGATATTATGTTACATCATGAGTAAATCTTTCCCCGTCTTTGTCCGTAGATATTACATGCATGTTCCGACATTAAAGTCAATTCCGAAGCATTGCTAAAGTTCTACTTTCATGCAAATAAAATTAAGAACAACCAACCAAATTCGTGAGCGTATTTCTTACCAACACGCCTATTTAAATTATTTACATACGAAATATAGGTAACAGTTTGATTTAGCCAATAAATTAATAATAACTTATGATACATGTGGTGATTTTTCAAAAACCCACGAATAGAACTGCGTTTCAATGTGTAAATCATTATAAATTGCATTGATGTATTTGTGTATGCAATACGGATTAAGTTGACTTTTCAAACATGTCCCACTTTATAAAAACCATAGTTTGGAAACGGTATTTTATTCAGAAACTTAATAAGGGACATGTCTGCCTGAGCTGAGTTATTATGATTGATGCAGCATTTAATTATGTTCCCGCCAGTTATATACTAAAAACATATAGATGACGGTATATCTCGGCAAATTTTACAAGCACGATCGTATTCGATATATATGTATAAGTTCAAAACTGGTACTTACCATAAAGCGAATATAGTTAAATTACTGACTACTTATAACATGAAATGTTTTCCTGCACAGACTGATACATTTGTCTTCGCACATTTTGTGTGATTTTTTAATGGTATCGAAGTCTGGGAAAAGGTAGTAATGCAGTCTTTATGCTTCTCGTTTACATATTTTTATGCAAGACTAGCAATGCAATGGAATGAGTAGTTTTCCAATACCCATTGAATGAGTCTGGACTAGGGGCTAAGTTAATTTTTTCAGGTGAAATAATTAATTTTTTTTTTGTTCTGGAGAGGAGGCCAGTTCCATCCTTCTTGCCCTGCCAAGCCGCGCGTCTCTGTCACGGTGTCGCCCCGCACGCGACGAGGGGCCCTGCGTGCGCTATCTCGGCCGGCAGCGTGAGACCAAGCTGCACGGCCTCGCAGCNACCGGCGGCGTGAAATTTTGCCGTCGCAGCGCGAGACCAAGCTGCACGGGCTCGCAGCGCGCTGCGTTGCTCCTACTCGCTGTATCTGGCCAGAGAGTGTCTCGGGATCAATAAATCCATTCTGAAACTGAAGGTTCGATCTACTGCGACACTATTTGCTATTATTTTTGTATGAAAACTGAGATAATATCTAATAATCCATGGTAGCATGCAAATATTTTTTTTTTATAAATAACATATTTTATTTAAACAAATTTTATTATTTAAATAATAGTAAGGGTTACACGTTGCTCTGAAGGAGGGGGGAGAGGTGCTCCTGCCTGTGACGTCAACCGATTTGGCTGTCCAAATTCACATGGCATTTTCCTACTGATATCATCCCTAAATAGTTAATGAGAAAAAAATAGAGTGGGAGGGGAAGTCAACCAATAAAAATAAATATGCCTGGCCAAAATCATTACCTTATATTTCATATAGTTTCTAACAAAATAAGTAAGATGGGAAGGAGGGGAAGTTGGCCAGTGAAAATGCTATGGTAACTAGATGCACTATTTCCCTTGTATCGATGCGCACCTCCCCATCACTCGACTGCGTTATATAAAGTTTGGGGCGTGCTGAAATCTCTCACTCCGATATTATGGCTTCCCGTCTGCATACCCAAGTACCCTTGAGGAATCACAGTCACCTTCCATTTTGCTTCGAGATTTTACTCGCGAAGGTATGTTATGTTTTGAAGTAAAATTTTATTAAATGGTTAGATTAAATATGTCAACGTGTTCAATAGTTTTTTATTGCAGATTGCTATTTTAAACTAACTAATTTCTGTATAATTTTTATCTTGTGTACATGTTAAAATGCCAAGTTATAAACTACATTAATTTTATTTTGTGCAGTGATTGGCAGCCCCACTGCGTCAAGTCTCCTCACCAAAGGTTCGCGCTGGGCCTGTCAACGAGCAGTGGAGCATTTCAGCACCGACTGCTTTTTTGCAACGCGTTGCAAATTCTTTTGAAAGTAATAACTTGCACCATCAAGATAATTAAAAGTTATGTATTTTATTTGCGTATACGTTTTTGAAACACAATTGCCCCTTAGGTTACCGCTGGGCACAGTCGCAGGTCCTGCCAATTCCTGGAGTTGTCTCTTCAGTCGGCTTGTAGTCCTGTCTGTACGGCCGTAAGGAAACCTCCGCACCCTCACGTTAATACAAACGGTGAGTATTTCCAACCACGTGACAAATATTTTTTGTATGATTTTTTTAATACAATTTTTTACATTATGTGGTGAACATTTGTCCAGGTGAAGTGACTTTGATGGTAGTACGTCAGAGAGTCCCCTTTTGTCCAAGTCAAATAGTCCTATTCACGGGAGTCCCTAGCAACGCAGCCTATAGTTGTTAGGAGTGACTGCAGTCTTTCGTTTCTTCTTCTGGTATATAACTCCGTTGTTTGTACACAAACGGTTAATTACTATACTTATTGACAGTAAAATTGCAAGTGATGTGATAGTAAAATAATATTCGTACTCATAAATAAATAATTTGCCCACAATTTTAAATATATAATGCGATATGCTACACCAAGATATGCTTATTGCATATATTTAAATATACTTATTGCATATTTAAAAAGAAGTCACATTACTACTGAGCAGTATTATTTAAAACATTTTAATTTATTATATGATAGCTAAATTTGGTAATTTTTAGTTTACACAAAATTGTTACATAGTTAATCGCTTAACGTAAACATTAACATTTCGCAAAATAATAAATTTGTGCCGTGAAACGTACTTACGAAATGTTTTTTATACAAGTGTCATTTTGGAACCAATGGAAAGTGTCTCAGTATATCCATGGCACAAGAAACAACCAATTATTAAAACATTTTGGTGTGTCAGCAGCAACTAATAGCATTTCCTAAGGAAAGGTGATGTCTGTGTTGGCGCTAGCTTCTGGACTTACACAGCAACGACTATGATTCTAATTATTGTGCAGCATGTCAAACGTCAACGAGTATACTTGGGATAATATATTTAGGGGTTAATTGGTGGCAGGGTAGTTTTGTATACTCCGGCTTTGTTTGCAAATATGCATTTTTTTTTAAAAGTTAAGCATCACCCCCAAACCATTTTTTTACATAGTTGGTATTAATCTATTGTGACCATGTTATTAATATTATTCGTACCCATATCTTGCAGGTTTTTTTGCTGACGTCTTCAGCATGAATGAGCAGTTCCAAATCAAAGGATGGATGACCAATATAAAAGTAATGCACATTTAATGAAAAAAATTATTAAAATGAAAACCTAATTAAAAATGCAATAAATAAAGTAAAAATAAATTTATGCTCAAAAAAATTATATTTTCATTTTTTTTGTACATCTTTTCATAATTTAAATAAGAAAATAAATTTAAGACATGTAAGTAAAACTATTATTATTGCACATTTTTATTCTGAAAAAATCATGCAAATCAAAATCTTATACTTTTTAAATCTAACCCCCCCCCATATACATGATAGTAAATATACTTCTTTTAAAACCTCGTAATAGCACATGTCCCAGTAGCCGAGAGTTGTAAGGCGTCTTCATGCCGACCCAAAGTTCGGCAGTTCGATCACGTCTTTTTCCAGAAATATTTTGAGCTCCGCGAAAATTAAATTTTAAAAAAGTAGCGCCCTTAGCGGTCAACTCTAGAACCATCATGGCGGCCGAGCGAGAGCGACATCAGCGCCCCTAGCAGGTGAAAGTTGAACTAAGGACAAGTGGAAACAAAATGGTGGGGTCGAACAAAATTGAGTATTAGGGTGGCAAACTCAGCAGCAATAAACGGCATTACAGGGATCGGTAGTGCACTCTAGCAGACGACGAGAGAACTACGGCATATGAAGCGCATGCGATAAATGCGAAGGTGAATAATTGGGAAACAAGATAGTGGGTGAAAAACAAGATGGCGGCCGGAAATAAGATGGTGGGTTCAATATGGCTGAATTTAAGATGGTGGCGGTTCCTAAGTACCTAGCCCTTGTCCTCGGACAAATCAAATCCATCTACAAACTGCTAAACTTTCTAGGGATTATTTGGGTTTCAAAGGGTAAAAAAAAAACATATTTCTCAATTTATTTAAATATAATAAAATAATTAATTTATTCAAACTTGAGCATATAAAAGAACAACATTTGAACAATATTTTCATCGNTTTAAATATAATAAAATAATTAATTTATTCAAACTTGAGCATATAAAAGAACAACATTTGAACAATATTTTCATCGAAAAATTTTGGAAACTAAGCCGTTGAGAGCTGGTTTTCGGAGACCCCTTAAAAAAAAGTATCCTCGCGGTGGAAAGGATAACTCATGATAGCTTTATCTAAAATCAAAAAACCAAATATTTTCTGTTAGTAGGTGAGTATAGCTAGTGATTGAACGAAGGATTNATAGCTTTATCTAAAATCAAAAAACCAAATATTTTCTGTTAGTAGGTGAGTATAGCTAGTGATTGAACGAAGGATTAAAAAAAATAAATAGAAATTTGAATTTTTTTGCAGGGTTGTATGCAAAAAAGTACGATTTTCGGTCAAACCTAGACCATGTATTGCCTTGTAAAATAAGTTGTTATCAAAGAAAAAAAATCCTTCGGTCAAGCACTAGTCAATACTATCTAGAAGAAATGTACTAAATTTCAACAAGATCGGTGCATTAGTTTTTGAGAAATCGTGTCCACCGACTTAAAAAATACAGTTTTGAGAAAAAAGCGACTAAAGATTTAAGTAAGAATAAAATTGAGAAAATTTCATTTTTTAACTTCCATGGAATCGTCGATTCTAGTCCCATAAAGCAAAGGTCCTGCTGCAGCTGCAATATCCAGGACATCGTTTTGCTCTTGCCTGAGACGAATTCTTGCCTCTCGAGACCCAGCTTCAGCTCTTTTCTCGGCTAAAAGTATGCGATGTGCATCTTCTTTCAGCGCATACTCGTGGCTATTTCGGCCAAGTTTGATATCCATACCGTGCAAAAAAATTAATGGAGCTGAGATTCTTTCTTGAAAGTGCATGTATTTTATTTGCGTATACGTTTTTGAAACACAATTGCCCCTTAGGTTACCGCTGGGCACAGTCGCAGGTCCTGCCAATTCCTGGAGTTGTCTCTTCAGTCGGCTTGTAGTCCTGTCTGTACGGCCGTAAGGAAACCTCCGCACCCTCACGTTAATACAAACGGTGAGTATTTCCAACCACGTGACAAATATTTTTTGTATGATTTTTTTAATACAATTTTTTACATTATGTGGTGAACATTTGTCCAGGTGAAGTGACTTTGATGGTAGTACGTCAGAGAGTCCCCTTTTGTCCAAGTCAAATAGTCCTATTCACGGGAGTCCCTAGCAACGCAGCCTATAGTTGTTAGGAGTGACTGCAGTCTTTCGTTTCTTCTTCTGGTATATAACTCCGTTGTTTGTACACAAACGGTTAATTACTATACTTATTGACAGTAAAATTGCAAGTGATGTGATAGTAAAATAATATTCGTACTCATAAATAAATAATTTGCCCACAATTTTAAATATATAATGCGATATGCTACACCAAGATATGCTTATTGCATATATTTAAATATACTTATTGCATATTTAAAAAGAAGTCACATTACTACTGAGCAGTATTATTTAAAACATTTTAATTTATTATATGATAGCTAAATTTGGTAATTTTTAGTTTACACAAAATTGTTACATAGTTAATCGCTTAACGTAAACATTAACATTTCGCAAAATAATAAATTTGTGCCGTGAAACGTACTTACGAAATGTTTTTTATACAAGTGTCATTTTGGAACCAATGGAAAGAGTCTCAGTATATCCATGGCACAAGAAACAACCAATTATTAAAACATTTTGGTGTGTCAGCAGCAACTAATAGCATTTCCTAAGGAAAGGTGATGTCTGTGTTGGCGCTAGCTTCTGGACTTACACAGCAACGACTATGATTCTAATTATTGTGCAGCATGTCAAACGTGAACGAGTATACTTGGGATAATATATTTAGGGGTTAATTGGTGGCAGGGTAGTTTTGTATACTCCGGCTTTGTTTG